>JWJA01005327.1:0-12792 GCA_000812885.1 Lanzia echinophila
GTGGCCTTGACGGATGGAAAGATTTGTTACTTATTGATTGGATATACATCTACCTTATTGTTTTGCCTAGGTGAAGTTGTATGTAGTAGAGGAAGGTGGTTGTTTAGGTAGGTAGAATAGATATATAGGTAGATAAGTTTCATTTTTTAATCTCAGTTAGGTATACGGTAGGTAAACCTCCATAGAGTACATACAGTACCGTAGATTGGTAGTAATTAGTAGTAGTAGTAGTAGTAGTAGTAGTAGTAGTAGTTTCTTCCTAGGTAAGAAATAATAGATAGAGCGATGAGAGATACCTAGTTTTGTGGTACACAATAAAGGAATGTAAAAATGTAAATTGTGGATGAAGAAAATGAAAATCTTCGCTATTTTGTTTTTTACCCCTGAAAAATTCCCGGGTTCTCAATGGAAAGTTGTCAATAGAACCTCGCTGCCTCGGTCGGTAAAGAGTTTTGGTGTACCTCTGTGCCTCTCCGCTCTCGCGTGGTCAACAGGGATATTTAAAGATATCAAATCCTTGTTGATCTGGTAAAATAAATGTCTGTGTGCTTGTGTAAATCTTACCTGTACAACGATAGAGTGAAGTGAAGTACCTAGGTAGTAGAGTAATAATGCTGGTAATGTATCAAACAAATGTTTAAGTTGGTAACCTTAACCTTACCCTTACCCTTAACCTTACCCTTACCCTTACCCTTACCCTTACCCTTACATTATCTACCCAGCGTACCCGTAACCAGATTTATGTCTAACCACATCTTTCAAAGATGGGTTGGGGTTCAGGCCATATCTAGATGGACAAAGTCCTTTTTTAGTAGCGTACCACCACTCTACTACCCACTTACCACTACCAGCCTCAAATTTTGTTCAAGATGCATTCTAATAACAAATTAGGCGACCCGTTCATTGTCAATTCCGCCTATTATATTCACCGAAAAAAAGCCATCGCTACTCTATCCATGTAAGTTCATGGCTCAAAAGTCTATTGCTTCATTTTCTCGGAACCAATAGGATTGCTCGGAGAGTTATACAACATCACACACAGCTGAAGGAAGATGGAATCTCACATTAGGACATTGGACAAGCGGTGACTGCGCACAGAAACCCCTTGACTGCTTCTTCTTTCTTATACGCTGTGCGAATTAAGACAAATAATTTTTTTTGGTGATCTTTCTCATCTTCGGTATTCGCATGTCCCAATAAACCCACTTGGGTGGCCCCCACCACTACTATTCTACGCCAGCAATAATCCTATTCCCTGTCCTATATCTTGTATTGGTTTGTTCACTTTGTGCGTAGGGCTGCGTATGCTTGGTAAGTTAATCTGCATCTGGTTGTGTCAGATCATCATGCTGCACCACCGCACAAATGGTTCATGTATTATTTCAGTCAAGCCACAGTAAGGCTGTGTTTCGGTTCTTTTTTTTCCACATGGGCAAGTGCGGCTAATTGCATATGCACTATAAGTTCATCTGAAAACTCGACAGCGATGACACAAAGATGAGGAAAGATATGTGGCTGTATCGCCTTTTCCACCCTCGGTACGTAGACCATCCGTAGATATTTCATCACAACTGAAAATATATTGAGCTTCATAGCAAGAGCCGTTCCTGACCAGTCAATTCCCCGGTGTGACCGAGGAGCTTATTTCTTATTGCCTCTTCTGGATATCTTGCCCTATTTGTGTAATCGTGATCGACAGCTAATCCTTTTCTGCAATTGCCTGTAGCCTCTCATCGATCTCCTCTTCTGTCAAAGCCCTGAATCCCGGGTCGGTTCCCTCCTTCCCGTCCTTTCTTGGCCCCCCAACAATACCAATCTCCAACTCGCCTTTCTTGAAATCGACGCTGAGGACCGTGCTCAATGTTGTGATGCCTAATTCCACTACATCTTCCCAGTTGCCATCTGCGCAATCCTTATTCTTGAGCTTCTTCTCCAAATGATTGAATGCCTCCTGCTGTTTTGGACCCGAAGCCGTTCCTTTGTAACCAGTATAGTAACCTGCTGGGTCACATTTGTACAGTTGTGGGCCAAATTCGGAATCCAGTGATATCAACGTGGTTGCAACACCATACGGGCGCATGTATGCCTAAACAAATGTCAAGTGAGCGACTACACTACGGTACCAATGCCGAATCCCATCGGCGGTCAGATTAGGTAAGCTTACTCTTTGAGTATACACCTGGCTGATATTGGCAATCCTCTTTGCTAGGGCATCACAAGGCATCTCGTATCCAAACTTATATCGGAATTCGGCAGCTTCACCAATGGCTCTCTGAACAGAAGCTCTTGCATCCGCGATTGAACCTGTCATGACGCATCCTACGGATGGCGACAATTGGAAAATATGGGAGACTGATGATGGATCGATGAGCTTATCCTATATGAACCATCAATATATTAATTCCGAGCTCGAAATAGAATCTGGAACAGTATGTCGTACAGGAACTTTCTTTTGAGACAACACAACAGCACAATCCTTTCCTCGAATGCCTACGGACATGATATTCGCAGCGGTGATAGCTTTGAATGCATATTCTATCCTCGTATGAACGCATTAGTAAAAACTATACAAGAGTATATGCGGTGTTGGATTGAAATCTCAATAGATAGCCAAGCTGAAGATCCTACGAATCCCATGGCTTTAGTTGATCTAAATGCGTATACGTACCAACTTGGTATAATCTTCCTTGATCGGAAAAGATAGTGATATGTCTATCATAACCTGCGCTGCCTATTTTTCCATGTATCAAATTAGTTAGAGCTTTCCAAAGCTTGTCAAAAGGTTAGGTTAGGTAGGTGGATGGATGGATGGATGTGTTGTTTAAACATACCTGACATTTTGAAAAACGATGATGGGTATCTGCAAAGGAAGGAGGTGTAGTATTTTGAAGTGAGAGATTATTCGCAGATCTACAGTCAACAAGTATTGTACTTTTTGAAGAGATCCTGAATAGGTTGAAGAGTTGAGTAGTAGGTGGTGAAGCTGGTGAAGCTCAAGAATTAAGTTGTCATGTCAGGTACCTACAATTACACGCGGAAGCTTGAAGCCTGGAACAACAAAGTTACCGGTCACCGTAGTTCAAAGTAAGTTTAGCGCCGGCAATCTAAAGCAGCGGGTGGGATATTTTATCTTTCTTATCAAACTTTGAAGTAAGAAAAAAAAAAAATTAAAGGGTTACAAGATTTCAACAAACTTCTTTTTTCTACCAAGTTGTGTTTCAATTTGTTCATTAGCTTTATATAATTCTCTGTTGTTATATCAAGGTCTACCTTGCGACGTATAAAGATTACTTTATGTATTTATAATCTGGCAGACTTTTACAATTTTTTACCAAAAAAAAATTCAATCATGACATCTTCAACATCCACGAGTGGAGGTGCGCCACGAATCCCCTCATGGAAAAGATTAGGCTTGAAATTGAAGTTGGCCCAAAGTTCCCCAGATTCAGATCTTCAAATTCCCTTTGCCGAGAAGCCTATAGCCATTCAAGTACCAAATAAGAAGAGGCAAAGAGAGCCCGAGCACGAATTGGCCATTAAGAAGACGAAAAACTTAAACTCTTTTCCTCTCTCAGAACCTCTACGACCTATAACAATTGATCCGAACACTCCTAAATCTTCAAGAAAGAAATCAGTCACATTTACACCAGAGACAAAAGCCAAGGATGGCGATAGTATAAAACAATTATATCTTACTTGGGTTGCAGACCAAAAAGCGCAAGACGATTTTTTCAACACACCCTCAACCCAAGTTTTCCAGACACCACCCCCACCAAAAGTTGAAGAGGAATTTGATAACACACTACCTGAGAGCGAAAGACGAGTGAAAAGGGTAAAGAAGCCAAAAGTCGAAAAGCCTTCCAAGAACGGTGATGATGCGAAAGATTCAAAGTCCAAGAAATCAGTGAAGAAGTCGAAGATCACTAAGCCTATCTCCTCCTCTCGTCCATTCCTTGCCTATCTAAGGCAATATCACGAATCGCGCGACACTTGGAAGTTCAACAAAAACCATCAAAACCACCTACTCAAGCACGCTTTTGAGATTGACGTGGTTCCATCCGACCACGCTCACTTATTATACGAATACGTTCGGGGATTACAAGGTGGAGTTAGGACAAGACTTCGAGACGCTGCAATTTCAATCAAGGTTCAAGACCAAGAAGAAACAATGTCTGATAACAAGAGGCAACGCGATTACGATATTGCCATGAACGAGTATGTGGCTACGATGACAGCAGCAGGCGCATCTTCGAGCCTTGGCTATGAAGAGGGAGTGCTTATGGGGTTATCGGATGCCGCCATGAAGGGCAGAATGGCGAAAAGGATGAGAGCAGAACAAATACTTGCCGAATTGGGATCCTCTTCATCGGATGAAACAACCAGTACCCGAACCGCCACTGAGACGGAATCTGTAGCGACGGACGGCGAGAAGAGAGTTAGGTTAAACGATGGCACACCTCTGAAATTGGGACGAAAACGGAAACAGAGAACGCTCGCCGATGCCGACGATTCATCCGATTCTTCCGAATCAAGTAGTGACTCGGAGGACAGCAGTTCGTCGGAGGATGAATCGGGTGTCCCTGGTACAGCAGATGATTCAACGTCGAGCTCTTCAAGCAGCTCATCGGAGTCCGATACTGAAAACGGGGAATCTTCGAGCGATGATGATGGTGATGATTCATCGAGCAGCAGCAGCAGCAGTGAAGATAGTGATGGGATTGCATAAAGAGCATATTGGAGTAGCTGTCTTTACATTTACGTTTTCTACCATTGAATCACGCTGAGTGGGGACTTTGGAGGGGTTTTGAGTACAAGCAACTTTTCCTGCTGTATAACGGTTTCGCGACCTGCTCCTCGTCCTTAATCTCTATATCAATGCCGATGGAATAGCCAACAATCGATTATTACTTCCTTTTTCCTTTATTTTTTTGGAAATTGGCAAATGCAAGGCAAAGGCTTTTGCATTGTGGCTTCCCAGCATTATCTTCTCAAATAAAAACCAAATCCAATTATAATAGCTTTACAAAGATACCCTCGAGATACTCCAATGAAAATAGAGAATTCCCATTGGATATTCGAATATGGAACCAATGATTATATCCCTCATGCAAGATGCTCCACCAGTTCTCTTATTCTCTTATCATTAACATGCATTTTATGCGCCTTCTATATGCAATCGATATCAAATTCAGTCCTCGTGATGAATTTTGATCTGATGAAAGGTTCACGTAGATAGGGCAGGGTGGATGTACAATGATGAGCCCTTAAAATCCTCAACGTCATTTTAGCCAACTTAAGGAAGTTTTCATACAACTTTAGAACCACACAATCTCCAAACATTTTCATCCACATTTTCCAATCTAACCAATCATTTTTCACATTTTATGACCTTCCTCAATTTCTTGGTGATACAAGTACCTACCTCTGAGTGTATGTACCACTTACAAGGTACGTAGCGAAAGTCCAAGGGTTATCAAAGAATCCCATCAATTAAAAATGAAGAACACCATCTTCTTCTTCTTATCCCATACTTGAAGTAAATACGTACAAATTGAATTGAATATTTTGAGAGAAAATAGTTATTTATCCTTGAAAATAGTTCATTTGATATTCACCGCCACTTTTTTGAGACATTGATTGATTGTATAAGTCAGGTTGCGCGATATATTGCTATCTATCAATGGGAGCTTTTATCAACTGAAATTGCATTAGAAGAAGCAGCTTTTAGAATAGGACGGACAGGCCACCGTGCATGATTTTGCACACCACCTTTACAAACTCCACAAGCTCCAACCCCTCACTCCACCAATTATTCGAAATTAAATAAATAATATCTTATCTCTTCTTTGTCGCTTCAAATATCACAGATACTCTCTTTCCCAACGTCTTACAATTATTTCGATAGGTTGGAACATACATTGGGTTTGACGGCGAGGTGGGATTTAGGCAGATTATAAAATCCATAAGAAAGACAAACAATGACGAGGGTTATTGTTTACAGCACTGCTTTGGTAGCTTTTGTGGCTGGTATGTATCTCTCTGTATATATTATTATCGATGATACTTTATTCGCTCGATGAAATCTCAGCGAAGGAGAATACCAGCTAATTCTTAATAATCTGTAGCCACTGCAATGACGTTCGTTTCTATCTTCATCCCCGACTGGATAACATGGGATGTAGAAACTCCTACCGGTGGACACATTACCAAAACAATCGGTCTTCATCGCAGTTACAACTCGCTCACAAATCGATACTCACATTTCCCAACGCCTGAGGATTGCTCGGGCCCCGATCGTGGATTCTGTTCCATGTGGCGAAGTGTAGGGTTCTTGATGTCGTTCGCGGCCGTTTTGGAAATGGTTACACTGGTGGCTTATATTGTTGTTGTTTTGGGGGGCAAGCAGAAGAGAGAGACGGGATGGAAAGTCCTCTGCTTCTTGTTGATGCTGGTGGGAGTTGTGCAGGCGGCTAGTATGAGTATTGTGGTATGTTGATTTCTTACCAGGCGTGGCCTTGACGGATGGAAAGAGGAAAAGTGGCTAATGACGCTCAATTGTAGGCATATCTCTACGATAACGACGAACAATTCTTCCCAGGCTGGAAGCTTGATAAGGGATGGATTCTCTGCACCGTCAGCTGGTGCATTGCTGTTGTTTCCGCAGCCGTCATCTCTATCTCCGCATACGCTTTCCCCCCAGAAGATGGCTACGAACTTATACCAAGTGAAAGGTATGGAGGATTTTCAAACTAAAAGACTAAAGAATACAGCGAATCAGTATTGCCTTCCGGCCCCTTTCGTCTAAACCTATCGGTCTCATCTCATATCGGCAACAAGATGGTGTTAGATTTACACCGGGTGGTGGTTTTTCTGCGTCAATCTATACGCGTGGAGTATTTGGGCGGCTGTATGAATGAATCTATGGGTATACGAATTGATGGATTTTTAATATACTTGAAAACTTAGAGTTATGGAGTTAGCGTTTCGGAGATATCAGTTTCGTTTTCTGCTTCGCGTCTCTGCAGACTTGGCTTTTATATCAGCAAAATACAGTAATACAGTATTTGTTCATTCCCAATCGCAAGTAGAGTACAACATCGTTCTTAAGTACTTAAGTACTGCTACCTTTAATCTAATCATCGCTTGGCATCGACGTCACTCTCTTTCGGCAGTCTTAAGTAACCCAGCTTATCCCTTGATAGAGCCGACGATGTATTAAGATGTTAATAAGGCGGTGGGGTCTAGAACCAAAAAAAACTTGGGGTATGCATATCATATCCATTCTATTTTGTAGATCACCAGGATCCATAATAACTTAACCACGAACCACTCATACTGATATCCGACTACATGTATAAATCCAAACAAAGTTAAACATTCCACCTCTCAGATCTGAATGTCAAATCTCATGTAAGTAATACTCATTATCAATTGAAAAATTCTTTCTTAATGGGAAGATGGGAGGTTTAATTCGTTCAAACTGGTTGTACCTCCTCAATTATCGGAGAAAGAAGTGAAATCTCACATCGTCTTCTAAATGACTCACCCGGTGAATTGCATGAATAGAATCATATTGTACCAAATATGAAGTTTTGTTCGGGTTTTCTGGATATATACAAATATCAAGTACATGAAGAAGGGGTTTAGTCTTACTCTTTCTTGATGTGGTGTTACCCCTCATTCACTCGGTATGAGTCAGAAGAGATGGCCCAAGATTTTCAATTCTTCTATAAAGATCCGATCAAGCTCCCGACGAAGAAGTTTTCTATGCGAAGTTGTTAAATCATTATTCACGAAAACCTTTCATCCACAATATCAGCAAATAAACCTCTATTCTCCACATATCACTTAACCATCTCCTCTAAACCCCACACCCCCAACATCCACTCTCCCCTCCATATATCCACAACACAATGACCGACCCCGTCCCCGTCCCCACAGAAGACTACGCCGCCATGTACTCCTCCCTGGGCTGCACCTACGAAAGCGCCTTCGCGCGCAACCCCAACCTCCTGCACTTCCTGCAAACCGTTCTCCCCTACCTGCCCCCCAAAGCGCACACTCTTGATCTCGGCTGCGGCACCGGGCGTCCCGTAGCCGCCTTCCTCGCCGATAACGGCCATCGCGTCCTCGGTGTTGATATGTCTGAGACGATGGTTCAGTTGAGTCGTATCGCTGTTCCTGAAGGCGTGTTTACTGTGGCTGATATGCGGGATTTTGATCCGCTTGTTTTTGAGGGGGCAAAGAAGGATGCTGCAGGAGGGAAAGAGGATGAGGAAGGAGAGAAATTCGACGCGGTTTTTAATATTCTTTCCCTATTCGTGCTTTCCAGAAAGGAGATTGAGGATCTGGCGAGGAAATGGGGGAACTGGGTTAAGAGTGGTGGGGTAGTGTGTCTTTGCACTATTCCTGCGGAGGATAAGCGGGCTAGGAATGTGGAAACTATGGATGGGGAAAAAGGAAAAGGAGAAGGAGGGAAACAAGAAGATGGATATGATAGTGATGGACTCTGCATACAAGATATGCAGGGAGAATTCATGGGACATCCGGTTAAAAGTACATTGTTTACGCGTGAGGGGTGGAGGAAATTATTGGGTGAACAGGGATTTGAGGTAGTGAGTGAGTTGAATGGGGTGTTTAAGCCGCCAAAGGAGGCGAATAGTGCGGATGAATCGCAGTGGTTTGTGATTGCTAGGAAGGTGTAGTTTTTTTTGAGGGGTGGATGGATGTATGGATATAGAAAAAGAGGGTGATGAGCGGATTCGAGGTTGTGCTTTCTGTTTCTTTTTTGGGGCGGAGTGGCTCTAGGCTATGGGATGAAGGGGAAAAACAAAGTGAAGTGAAGTGAGATACTGTAGATTTATGAATGTGAAGCTTTATTTACGCATTTGTATGGAATACTTTGAATGCCTTGTGAGTCGATTCTGTACATACATACATCAGCAACCATACTAACTCACAAATCCACTCACAAATTTCCAAACACCTTATAACCATCAGACCAGTACATGTAAATCCTCGGTAAATATTCTCACTGCCAAATAGATCAGAGCTAAAATAAACCAATATTTAAGTGAAGTCCAACTTTCACCCCCAAACAATCAAATATAGTTAATTATACAATACCAAAATCCCTTCATTCTCTTAGCTCTTTGTATAAAATGATCTTTGAGAATGGGGTATACATATCATACATATCATACATATCATACATATCATACATATCATACATATCATACATATCATACATTTCATACATTTCATACATTTCATACATTTCATACATATCATTCATTCATCACTTAATTCACAAATCCCAACCTCTCCACACACACCAAACCCCTAAATCACAGCACACCAAACCGTATATACGACTACAGTAAATTCAAATCCACCCAGCACAACACAGCTCAACGCAAACCCACACTCCTCCAGAATCTCAATTAAGTTAAGTTATTATGTGTGGTGAGAAAGAAAGTAAGAAAGAGTAATTAATTAATTAATAAATAATTATTGGAATTTTCTACTCGTTGGAGGATTGATAGTATAGAGAGAGGGGAGGAAGGTGGGATGTGGTGATGTTGGTATTTTTTTTTTTTTTAATCGGGTTTTGAGAGGTGAGGAGCCTCGTTTCTCTTCTCCGGTGAGGTCCACGGTTTTGTTTTTCGTGACCTTGTATCTTCTCCCGGTGACTTACTTCACTAGGTACGTACTTTCCTAATTCGCTACTTAGCTCTTCCCAATTAGTTTTAGTTTTCATTTATACAAATACCTTTCCACATCCCCAGACTTTACTTCATTGCTATATACTTTGAAGCGAGAGGAATTGCATGTATGTGGAAAGAGATAAGAAAAATTGTTGGTGGGAATCGTTTAGATCAAGTTAGGTAAGTTAGTTCATTTGGAGAATTATGCAGTGGAGTTGGGCTCTGTGTGTGTAATATTTGGTGGTATTAGGGAAGGAAGGAAGGAAGGAAAGAGGGACGAAGGAAGTGAGGAGGTAAAGTAAGTAAAGATGGAGAAGGAGTTTATGCCTGCCTAGGTAAGTAGGGAAATCATAGACATTCAGGTGGATTTCCAGTGGAACTACTACTACGCTATGGTATGTAATATGTAGTTTTCATGCTCTTTTTGCACAGTTTTATCATAGGGGATTGAGGAGATGATGTGGATTTTCAATGACTATTGTCGTGTTTTATATCTCATCAGTATTACTATCTTATTCTTAATTTTCGTCGTAGATATGATGAGTGATATTGACAATAACAACAATAACCCATCAATACTATCCAAAAATCACATCCCATATCCCATTCCATAACCAACACCCCAATCCTATTCAATACAATACCACACCCAAACAACGTCCCATCACATCCATCCCATGGCAGGTCTTCCATGAACATTTCAAGATGCTATCTGGAAGGTTTCTAAGTTGGAATTCTGGGGGTTTTATGCTTGGTGTTTTTTTGTGGGGAATGTTAGGGTTTGAGTTGTGGAGTGGGATTGGGGAGATGAGGGTGGGTTTGTCGATGGGATTGGATTGGTGGATGAAAGGGGGGGTTAGATGGATGGGATTGGTGGGTTGTGATTTTCATCCTACTTGAGTATTTCATTCACTTCCCATCATCTACTCATTCACTTCCCATCTTCACTTCCTATCTCCAATCCCCACTTCCTCTACCACTCCCAATCCCCTCTCCCAGCCTGCAAACACCCAAAATGAGTATATAAACCCCAAACCATCCCATTTTCTTTTTATCAATGATTTCAAAATGCAAAGGCGTCAGTCAATTACGCAAATAAGGTTGTTTCTGAGGTGCAGGAATCCATTTCCCTAGTATGAGCCATCATCATCGTATTTTAGTTTGTATCCAAGTTCAGGGTAGGGTGATGATGGTGATGGTGG
Source organism: Lanzia echinophila (assembly GCA_000812885.1). Taxonomy (NCBI): domain Eukaryota; kingdom Fungi; phylum Ascomycota; class Leotiomycetes; order Helotiales; family Rutstroemiaceae; genus Lanzia; species Lanzia echinophila. Next base: position 10,910 of record JWJA01005327.1, read on the forward strand.
TGAGGGTGGTGGTAAAATGACGATGTACCAGTAGCAGTTGAACACCTCTAATGAATTGACTAGATAGCAGCGATATCCAAAATCACAAAATCAACAACAACAATAAGAAGTCAAAAAACACCAAAAATACCATCTCATAATATCCTACATCCATCCACCCATCTATATCATCAATATCTTCAACATCTTTCCCACATGCATGCTACTATATCCCCAAAAGCGCCATGCTGCGTCCTTAGAATGGAGCTCAAGTTCATAATTAGAGGATGTGAAGTTTTAGATTGGGGAAAGGGGGTTTTTATACTTCGAGAGTATACACATTTGTTTTTATATGTGTGTGTGTATGTGTATATGTGATTGGTTTTTGCTTTTGGGTGGGTATTGGGATGGGCATGGGATGAGATGTTTGGGAGATGGGGGTTGGAAATTGGAAATGGAAGTGAGTGCATGAATGGGTCGAAATCTTATATCGAGGGCAAGGAAAAGGTGGCTTGATGTGTAAAATGGAAGATAAGGAAGGCAAGTATAAACATTTCTTATTCTTATTCTTCGCTTGTTTTTGGGAACTGGATACTAGAACGAGAATTATGGAAGTTGAAAATAGGAAGTGAATGTGCGAATTGGAAGTGAGTATAGTGAATGGGTTCGAGAGTTCACATTTGGGGTAAGGAAGGGAAGTATAAAAACCTCTTTTTCTTCCTACTTATTTTCGAGAAGATAAGTATATACGAATTCACGTTCAAAAAGTCCTCGATAGGTGATTGATGTTGGATACTGTGTTTAGTAGGTGTGGTGTGGTGAATACAGATACGAATGAGTATGGAGGTGGTCGTGGAGGTGGTGGAAGTGTTAGGTTGTGTGGATGGGAAATAGTGACAGTGATTGTGAAAGGGAGATCGTTAAAGTGACGATAATAGTTAAGTGAAGACATTAACAACAATAAAAACCCAGCCTTCACACCATCAAAAAACCACATCATCACTCCCCCTCCCCCTTCACAAAAATACAAACCCAAAGCCCAAAATTAACCCAATTCAGTAAACAACATCCAAGATCCTAGCACCATAACTTTAGCAACTCACTCGGCAATTTCGTTTATTGTTGCTTTATAAGGTCGTTTGGCCATGTAGGAATCTTTCCTAAGAACTGGAGGGGGTTTTTATAGTTACGTGACATACTGTAGGAGATGGGACATGGGGTAGTGCATGACAGATACTGTAGGTATTTAGGGCTTGTTCAGTGTTCTGTGAGGGAGAATGGGAAGTGAATGCTCAAGGATCTGTCTGCGTGCTTTCCATCATTATTTCACATAACTCTGCTGGATTTGACTTGAATCCCGGTGTTTTCTGTATCATATCACAGTTTGCAGCACAAAACTAGTAAATAAGGAGTGAATCCATCTCAACCCCATCTCACAAACCAGAAATCTACACTAACCCCCAATAATCTAAATCCCATCACATCTCCATCTCTATTTCAATAATACCCACTCCGTCCATCCATCATACCCCTCCACCCCCACAAATCGAAATCCAAATCAAACTATAAAACCCCCCCAACTCCCCGACCCCACTCACAGACCCAAAACATGAACAACCAATCAACAATCATGCACGAAATGAGACCCGTTCGGGAGGCGAGGCGAATCATATGTTTTGATATATAAGTGAGTGGTGGGATTGTGAAAGGATATAAGAAAGAAAGGATTCCTAACTGTGTAATGAGGGTTTGGATTTGGATAGGGTTGGGTGGGGAGTTTGGGTGATGGTGATTGTGTGGATTTGGTGATTGTGATGATGGAATGGAATAAAATAATAACAACGATATAGAATATATAATAAAATAACAGTAATAAGTTCTTCACTACCACAAATCCCCCACCC
>JWJA01005328.1:0-18106 GCA_000812885.1 Lanzia echinophila
TGTGCTCTTGTACTGTTTTCATCTGTTCTTGGGACAACTTTTTGAGGTTAATTTGATGCACAATTGCTTCGCCCAATCGATCGAGACGCATGTACATGCCCGTGAGTCTTGTCGAAAAGACTGTGAAATCGTCTTCAAAGTTTCGACCGAGCTGGATCATCTTGAAACAATCCACAGCCCCAGTAAATATGCCAGTGATAGTCATAACACTGAGTGCGAGGCCAATAGGTTCTGCCATATCTGCTAATAAAGTACGTGAAACAATCTTGATGTAGAAGAGAATAGTAGTGTAGAGTATCGAGGATAATGGTATATGAATGCTGTCTAGGAAGTGTCTATGTTACAGCTTGGCGAGAGAGTGAGGAAGACAAGATCCAAGGCATAAAAGTTACACACCGGAATCGAACCATACTTTCATAGAAGAGTTACGACATCTTGGGGGTCACACCACTCATGCCTGGGCGCCCAACCAGTCCAATATGTCGTATCCCTACAACCGTGGTCGCTTTGATTTCAACAAAAAAGCAATACATCGTCCGAGAAGTGGTCACATGTGCAACCAAACTACTTGGGGGTTGAGCCTTAGAATTAGTATTACATGGATTGGCTCCAAGGAAACATTCTCCAGGCTACAATAGGACACTCGATCTCTAATCTTAAAACGCTCCAATTCTACTAATTCAAAAGATTCCTCATCGTGAAAGTGGAAAAGTCATCACCACAAATTTCAAAGAATGGACAAGAACGATCTAAGGGGAGTTTATGATAGGAATGTGGCTAATGACGCATCCACGCAGCACAATGGCCCTTATATTGCTCAGATCAATCAAAATAATTACAATGGGAGTAAGAAATCTACTTACGCAATTTGTATTCTCAGAAGTCTAACAAATTCAGAATCTAAGTCTCGCAGTCGTTTGAGCAAATGTATGAAAACTTTGCGAAGGACGGGATACAACGGAAGAAAAGGGACCATTGGCGAAGCCCATCAGGGGACACTCTCATGGATATGGGAAATAGATATTTTAAAAGAATGGCTGGAGGGCAGAAAGCCGTTCTTTCGTATTGAAGGGAAACCTGGTTCTGGAAAATCTACACTCATGAAGTACATGTACGACACATGGGAAAAGGATGATACTTCAATTATCGCCGGGTTCTTCTTCCATGAGCTTGGCGATAAACATGATAAGACTTACAGGGGCCTGCTATCCAGCGTTCTTCTCCAGTTATTGCAATTGACGAATCGAATGATCCAAAACACCCTTTGCGATATCGTTTATCCGATCTTGAAAATAGCCAAGGGTAGAACTGCAGACTCTCGCAAATTCAAGTGGGATGTAGCATCTTTGGAGGATGCCATGAAGAAGGTCATTGTCGGGTTTCCAGAGGAAATGACATTGTACCTCTTTATTGACGGTTTAGACGAATGTGAAGAAAGCAAAGATCGACGGACAGCCATTAATACGATCACCGAGTGGGCAAATCCGATTGAACCTCGTTCACATTTGACGATAAGAGCTATTTTTGCTAGCCGTTCACTGCCAGAAATCGACTTTTACTTATCGCATTACCCCGGGATCATATTTCATGAATACAATGAGGACGATCTCAAACGGTATGTCCTCAACAAATTGACCCATATTGCAGACATATCTGCACAAAATTCCAGAGGTCAATTTGATCAAGATAACTTGAGCAAATTGACAGATGACCTTGTCTACAAGTCAGAGAATGTGTTTCTGTGGGCGAAACTGGCCATGCAAGAAGCGACCGAAAGTGTCGAACGTGGAGAGGACCTAAAGTCAATATTGGATTTCATCGATGATCTTCCTAAGGAGCTTGAAGGGGTCTATACAGGAATCATTGATAAACTGTGCTCAAGTTCAACGTCAAATTCAAATCGACTGCCTGCCATTTGGCAGTATTTGGGGATATTCTGTGTGCCTGGTAACGATTGCGGAGCATCCAAGTGGCCTACATTACTCGAACTTTCGTTTGTGCAGATGTCTATGGAAATCACTGCAGACACTCCTGTCTGGACTGATGATAGCATAGGGGGACGTTCTAATGATATTATAATGCGATGTTCAAAAACTAGGGCCGTTTTGCGGGATCATTGTGGACCTCTCGTGGAAATATTCGAGGGCTTAGACTTCGATCCATGTTATGACGACGAGGATTTCTCGGATGAAGAAGATCTATACGACGGTGATTCCGTACGGCTAATTCATAGATCTGTTTTGGGGTTTATCAAACGTCGTTCCTCTCCATTGGCTCATTTTTGGAACACGGCAAACACCAATAGATGGCTGGATGAGCGTGCCACAAGGCTGAAGTGTTGCTTGGGAGCTTTGATTTCGAGCCCTGATTGGACACCTCACTGGGGATCCCATCACTTCCCATACATCGAGTACAAGATACGGTGTCTGTTTTACAATGCTAAGATTATTGACGAGGGCACTGATTATGATCTATTTTCGCCTAATAACCGTCATATTAAAGACTATCTCCTAGCTTTCGACACTCTGGACACCATATTCTCGCATTACTATCCTAACTGGCATAGCGACTACTTCTACCAAATCACTGAAGCCAACTACTGCCACAGACCATTCGCATGCAAAACTGAGAATAAAATAATTCCACGATTAGACATGCTATCTCTTGCTATTTTCAATGGTCTCCTTGCCTACGCTACAACCAGGTTTTCACGGAACAGAAGTCCTGAGCAGCGAAAATTACCGGTGTTATTTTGCGTGCTTGTACAATATAGAGGAAGAGACAATGTGCCAAAAGGTCACCAATGGTTTCAATTTATCCAATACCTGCTACAGAACGGATGGTGCTCGGTAAACGATAGATATTGTGGAATTTCGTGCTGGCAGTACTTAATTCTACGATCGCTCTCCCATCATCCCATCGGTAACAGCCAACCGGATTTCGAAATATATGATTTATTTTTAGAGCATGGTGCCGATCTGACTACAGAGTTTGGTCCTCAGCTTGGCCTCCAAACTAAGTTGGTGGGTGATGATAGTTGTGACGGAAATAATTTTGTCACAGATCGTGCATGTTGCGAGTTGGTTGAAAGTCCACTGTATACCACCTTTTATTATGTAACTCCTGTCGGACGTCTAACGTTCAGCACTCAATGGACATATGGTAAAATCGAGACACCTCTGTCGATAATAAAAAAGCAACTCATATCTGTGAGAGAAGGGAGCGGATCATCAACGGAACAAAAGAATTGGGGATCAAAAGTGCTGCATGAGCTAGCGGAACTGTTCCAACGTCGAATTGACGAGACATCGGATTTGATGGAGCTTGACGAAAAATTCCATTTGATGGAGCTTGATTGATCGCAGTCGCCCTGGCAACCCCCAAATGCGGTTTGGTCCTTATTGATTGTGCCTATATCATACGGAAGAGTCCATTGCGTGGAGTCATATGCTGGAACTCGGGATCCGACATTTGTTTGGTTGTGGCTTGTTACGATGATGAGCACTTTTGACTTTTAAGCCATTTTAGTTTTCTGTGGGATCTTGGTTGACTCTCTGTTTTATTTTCTTTTTTGTTGCCTTTGCTTGTTTGCCCTCTCGGCAATAATCGTAGGTCTATTGATGGCAAATTGTCTAGTGGGGTATGGGGCTGAGGTTGAATGGTGCAAATTACCAGCGATTATACCATTGCCTTGTGGGAACTATAAGTCCAATTCGCTAGGATACTTGATTAATCGCAGTTTCTTATTCCTGGAACTTCATAGTCAGTTGCCATTACCAATAGTAACTTGTCCTAAGTCCCAAGCTTCCTTACTGCATGAGTACTTCCACCCTCAACTTTGCCAAACCCAGCGAAGACCACATAGATTGGTCCGTATTATCTTCTCTAAATAGTATACCCTACTTGAAAAAGAGGTCGTAATGCCGAAACTCCACAGATATCTGTCTAATATTGTTTTTGGGGCTTTTCTCGAACCCGTCAGTTCAAACCCTCTCGAAAGGGACGCACCAGCCTTATAGTGCATCAGTCCCAGCAACGTTGAACGTATCACAGTCTTAGTAAACTGCCGAACGAATGGCTACTTGGAGCCATATAAGATCACGCAACAACCACAATAATGGCAGACGCTTACATACTGATTGAGTAGCACCCTCAGCTGCACGCATCATTGGTATTGTATCACTTCCCTTGGAGCACTCGGAGGCTGTTCAATCAACCAAAATTATCATGGAAGCAATGTTCATATTGGAACCCGACTCTTGTATTCTTTTTATGCAAGCGTCCAACAATTATTAGTGCATGTGACACGCCACTAATCTCGGAAGATGTTCACACCATACGAGTTTCCGTTCAAGGCTCTTGCTGCACCACTGACCTTGTTTCCTTGGTACGTGTTACTACCACCTAAAACCTTCCCACCCCAACCTTCACCATATATATCACCGTACTGGGCCATTGCTTGGCCTTCCGTCACATTATCCTTGTACTTATGACCTCGGCGAATTTCCAATTCTGCCGTGCCCACCTCGCACAACACTTTATCACATCCGTCACCAGCCTTGATCAATGCCTGTACACCTTTCTCATCTTCAATATCTTTGACCTCCTGTTCGATCAGCTGCCGTTGAACAAGCACTGCCGAGGGAAACAGGTCCACAAGACTATCCACAAAGCCTGCAGTGTCCCGAACCAAATCATCGAAGTGCTTCTTCTCGTAGATTGCCCAGTATACCCGCTTTCCGAAGCGACCTGGAGACCGGCTCTGCCGTTTACTTATGATGTTTCTCCACCTTTTGCAGACAGGATCGACGACCGGGTCTGGATTTTTGTCCGAGTCTGCGAGAACTTGCGCACCAGGATGTGCTGCATGCTTCTCCCGAAAATCCTTCTTCTCTAAGTCCTTGAATAGGCCAAGAATCCGATCGAGAATTTCCCTGGCGAGTTCGGCCTTGGATTCGTTGAGCCATGGAGGGGTCTTGTCATCGTAAAGTCCGACAGAGGCTCCCCAACGGCTAAGTCGTTCGCTGATAATGGCCAACTTCAGCTGGTTTTTGTCAAAATCATCTTGAAAATTCCGACCCAGTTGGATGTACTCGAAACAATCCACACAGGCAGTGAATACTCCGACGAGTCCAACGACTCCAGTTGCAACACCAACAACTTCCATTTTGTCTTGGAGAAGGTTTGATATGGTAGGTGTGTGTTTTGAACGAAGTGAGTTGAGGCGGGATTCGGGGAACTTAAATCGATCTGCTCGTAATCGCTACGCAATGTGCGGCTCGCGGTAACTTATTGAGTATGCAGTGATCTGTTAGATATGCGACTTGCCATTGCTGTTGGCCACAGCCATCTTCGACTTCTTCAAGGCTTCAATTGTAACATTGCATGCATACGTGAGAGGCAGATACAAGCGTAGGACAACAATACCTTCCGGGCGGAAACTTACCTACTCGTATACCACACTCATGAAATACAAGACAATAATCACAGTTTTTCTCGCTCCTTGCTAATCCCGCATAGATGTTTGTGTCGCAGTTTTTTCTTGCAACTAAGATCATTGCCTAGTACTCACTCATCTAATGTCCCTAATGAGGCTCATCAAGTCATCATGAAGCTAGATTTACACAAAATCCGCCTTATGGAGAACTCGATGCAATTCACCAACAACCATTCATATTGCTAAATAGATGATGTTGTAGATTAAATTCTTTTTTGGAAAATGTTTCTGGATTTTCATCCTTTTTTAAGTCGAGAGTTCTGGAGTGTTTGAATCGGAACGGAACAATGATTTTGTATCAATCCGGTCGCCAATGATAAAACATATCCACGAATAAGATCTGGGGCTAATGTAGATCCAAGAATTCTTAAACCTAGAGTCTTGAACATGTGGGAAAATGGACGACGGTACGATATAAACAAGTCGTTTAAACGCCTCGTTTTGAATATTTCATTCCCCAACCTATCAATCGTATCATTTAGATTAAGGTACTGCTCGGTACTCTGACACTGAGCATGGCTTTCATTAGGTATTCATTTGTGATGCAAGTGCATAATGAAGGATATCGTTTTATGTTGAATGGAAGGAACATTTGAGTTTTTTACTATAATATTACACATTCGCGCCTGAAATTTACTGTACTGTACTGTTGTGGTTTCTAGAACCCCTTTAGTATCCGAATACTGCCATTGTCCAGTGCTATATATGGCCACATTTGGTCTGCGTATACTGTACAGTGTACACTATACAATATATCATTCTACAAGTCGAATTCAATACTATTCATTGATTCATGAACTTCTGCCGCGTCATTCCCTCACACCACTATCATTTCAGGTCTACCATATAAAAAAGGTAGTAGCGCTATCATCCTTGCTCTGTAGTGGAGTTGAAATCTTGAAACAATATACATGACCCCTTCTTAATATAATTTAATTGAACGCGAGATTATGGAATTGAGACCTGTTTAATTTATTGGTCAAAATAGATTGAACAAGCAATGATTGAAACAATTTATCGGATGATATATTACATGTAGCTAAGCCTCGCCAAGTTTACCTTCAAAATGTTTTTTATAATCACTGCACTTGGCTTGAAGCTTGTCAACATGCTTGTTCTCGACCCGCAAGATTACTTTACTTGGCCTAAAAGCTTATCCTTTTGATCTTTTTCAGAATCCAGACGAACGAATATCATGGTATCGATGAATTTTCCGGACCCTTTTATCTTATTCTGTGGGGAATTGTTGAAAAATGGTTCTAGCAACGTCCCAGTGGAAGCGCTGCTCGATATTCGATCTCAATTCCAACCATGGGAACTATCATAGGGTCCACCTTCCTGGCAGGGTGATTATCCTATATATGGTTTACAAGTCCCTTCGCAATAATATACTTGATTCCTCACCTCATCACTTAAATTCATTCTTTTCCATTCACGCTAGGTCGTGTCATTCTTTTAAATCAAACTATCTTGTCATTCTTTCCAAGTAGTCCAAACTTAAACAACATGCGTTATTCATTCTCTTTAGCTGCCGCGGCTGCGCTGCCGGTCGCTTTCGCCTGCGTGAATCCAGATACTCATGCTTGCGCAGGAGCTTTTGCCTCAAACACAGCTTCTGCGTCGGCCTTCTGTTCTACTTTTACCGCTAGCGTAGTTACGGCCACAGCCAATGTACCGGCCCTTTTTGCCTCAGCTTGCACTGCTAATATCAAGAGCATGTCGGCGGAATGTTCATGTTATGGCGGTTCTGGTAATGTCGCAACCTCGGTTGCCGCGGTGGTCACCAGCTCAAAAATTACTTCCGCCAGCTCAAACCCCACTACTTTAGCCACTACCACAAAAGCAGCTACCTCAATAGCAAAGTCAACCTCTATTATTGCGGCCTCGACAGCCGCTGTGGTATCAAGTGCCCCAGTGGCCACTGTTACTAGTGGATCATCGGGATCTGGGGCCACAGCTATAACCAAAATTGCTGGAGGTTCGGGTGTTGGAGGAACTACGTGCACAGCTACCAACGCCGCCGATATTACAACCCAATTGGCATCTTGCTCCAACGTTCTCGCTAGCGGAATCACGATCCCCGCCTCGGAGTCTCTGTCCGTTACTATTCCAAGTGGCGGTGCTCTTATTTTCGCCGGTACCATGACCGTCGAGTACACCCCTGATGCAGATTACACTCCTCTTTGCTTCAAGGGGTCCAATGCCAAGATTGTTGGTCTTGAAGGAGCCGTGATTGATGGAGAGGGTGCTAAATATTGGGATGGAGAGGGATCAAATGGAGGATCTGCTAAGCCTGATCATTTCTTCAAGATAAGCGACATGGAAAGCTCCTCTTTATCGGAGTTGACTATCCAGAACTGGCCCACTCATTTGTTTTCCATCAATGGGGCAACTGACTTCACTATTACCAATGTGCTTCTTGATAATAGTGCTGGAGATGCACTTGACAGTGACGGTGATGCACTGGGACATAATACCGATGCTTTCGATGTATCTTCGGTCGATGGACTTACGGTTACAGGCGCTACGGTTTATAATCAGGATGATTGCGTTGCCGTCAACTCCGGATCCAATATTGTCTTCTCCAACATGTATTGCTCGGGAGGCCATGGTCTTTCCATTGGAAGTATCGACTCCGGTGTAACCGTCTCCAACGTCACATTCCAAGACTCCACAGTTATCGACTCGGTAAATGCATGCCGTATCAAGACCGATGCTGATGGGTCCGACTCAACTGTTTCCGGTATCACATACAGCAACATTGTCGTTAGTGGTATTACTGACTACGTGATCGACGTGCAACAAGATTACGAGAACGGATCCCCAACCGGTGACCCATCTAGCGATATTACTATCTCAGATGTTACATTCTCTGGCATCACAGGTTCGGCATCCGGCGATGATTCATACTCTTACTACATTCTTTGCGGTGATGGTTCATGTACAGACTTCACCTATACCGACATTGAGATTACCGGTGGTACAACTTCATGTTCGGACACCAGTCTTTGCCCTTCATCCGTTTAAATTCGCGTTTGATGTGGTGGTGTGGCGTTGCGTAGCCAGCAGCGTGTTTCTGTAAATAGGAAAGGGAGAAGAAGTTCTGATGTTTTGTATATTAGATCTCGGTGCATCCTGAAGATGTCACCGTTATCGATTTTTGTAAATAGTTTTCATGTATTATTAATCCAGAGCCTTCCTCTATTTTTCTGCTCCTTGATATATGTGTGAAAGTACATGAACTTGTGCCATCATGATGACTTGGTGAATGACGAGTCTCGACAGGACATCTTCCCCATTTCAGAAGTGTGATGGGAATCATCCATTCTCAACCTTTCACTCAACCACCATTACTATAATACCCGAGCTTCCGAGTACAAATCCCTACCCCGTACACAAACAATCTCATGAAGCTTCAGAAACAAACCCCGGAAATTAGCTGAATAAACATCCGGATGATTTCCTCTATAATCTCCGCCCAATTAACCCCAGATTCAGAAGTCTAAGTACCCCCATTAAACATGCAGACCTTAACACCAATATGCATTTCAACACTTGCTTTTTTCCTCCCCATATGGATGCAATCCCCGTCTCTTAGAGGAGCGAAGAGTTTCTAGTATATTTTTCCCCACCTAATTGGAAGAAAATAATCCTCACAGTACGATGCAATACAATGCAATACCAAATCCCCAACTCTTCACTACCTATTTTTAGGTCTAGTACGACTGACAGATCTCCTAATAGCAGTTCAGGGGTTAAAGGGTATGAAAAACGTACCATAGATATCATCTACACACTCTTTCCGTTTTACACGGATTCAAAAGCCACACAGATAGATAGATACTTATTTGTGGCGACGAGATCTCACTTACGAAGCAGAGAGAGACAAGGAAGGTATGACTTCCAATTGAAATTCCAAAATCGAGGTTAAAACCCACACACATGCAAACAATCACTCAATGTTTCCTTTCGGAGCAAAAATAAGATAACCCACCTAACTCGGGATGCTACCATGTCAGAAGGACCAAGGTAAAGACTCATCAGTGTCACAAGTGTATTACAAGTGACAAGTGAAAACAGGAGGAAGGAACCGCACCGCAAATTTTAGATATTCGTCTTATTAAATAAGATGTGAATATTGAATAGTTTGAAAGCTATATATCAAGTGACTTCATTAGATGAAAGTAAGTAAGTGAAGGAGCGGTAAATTTAAATATCCGGCTTATCATATAATATTGAAACATTGATAGTTTAAAAGTGATGCTTATAATGTTGGTATATTAATTAATTTTATCGAATGAAAGTAATGGAAATTATAGTAAATCCCAATCCCAGTTTCTACATCCCAATCCATCCTGCTTCTGGGACATGCACTAATCACACATCATCTATCCATTCATCTCCTCAAATCCTCTAGTCAGGAACTGAGATTTTCATCATTGAGGTATTAATAGCCATTCTATATTTCAATACAATCACATCAAGATGTCTTTGTCATTGATTGATATGCACTCAATGAATGAAAATCCACTCCACAAACATCAAATAATACTCTTCAACTAAACATTCATGAAGATAAAAGAATGCAATTCAATCTAATCCCATATACGATGCTATGCTAATTTACACTATAATTATATACAAGATTCCCAGCAAGAACCACGTAACTTACAGACTAGATCAATCGACGCCGAAAAAGAATAGGACCCAACAGATCAACTAATACAGAAATGCATACAAATATAATACAATACAATACAGTACATACCACAAGCTCATCACGCATCATACATCACGCATCAATCACATTCACGTGCCCAACACCCCAACTTCTTCATCCAACCAGCCCACCTCAATCTTCTTAATAAATCCCTCCCAACCATGTCTCTCCCTCTCCACCACATCGCCTGCCCTCCTAAGCCGTGCTCTCCAGCCTTCCACCCAGATATGAGCCAGTTTAAAATCTCCTTTCACAGTCCTTTCTTTCATTTTGCTAATCTTCCCACCTACACCTGTCAATTTCCCCACCCTAAAACTCCTTCCTCTGAACCCCGCCGTCCTCTTTAATCTGTGAATTCCAACCGGACTCGGGGATGACGACAGTCAATTTTGACCACTCCCATGAAGTAGCGGTTCATACTCCACTTGCTGCTTTGCACCTCTCTCTGTAATAATTGGACTGCTCGCCAATCCATTTCCATTTCCTCCGTTAAATGCCATCCAGCTCCCACTTCCCCTCTTAACACTCTTCTCGACAAATGGATCATAGCCCTCGCCACCTCCCCATTCCCTCCCGGCAGGGATCTGCATTCTCCCATTGGCATCCAAATTCCTCGGTATGAAATCCGCATCCGCATCCGGATCATACTCCACCGATGCCGTTAGGCTATCTGCAAAATTCGGGTTCGAGCTCTTGGATCCGAGTCCGGGAGTGCTGCGTAGCGATGTAGGAGTGTTTGTACCTGCAGCGGGATAGTGAAAGAGCCCGCTTAGGGGTCGAGAGGTGGGTGAGCTTGTGTTTGGTGAAGGAGATGCGGACTCGAATAATGAGCGAGTTTTTGCAAAGATAGATGAGGTGGCGCTGATTGATTTAGGTTTCGGGGGAGGAATGGGAGGTGTCTTTTCTTGGGGATTGGAGGTCTCGGTCCAGGGAACGGAGTAAAGGTTTGCTGGGAGTTTTGGAGTAGATTTGGTTGGAGGGGAGTCGCTTGGGGTGGTCGAGAATGGGTTGTTTGAGGTTGTCGAGAATGGGTTGTTGGATGCGAGAGGGGAGTTCCTTTGAGGTAAAGAGTTGGGAACGGAGAGGGTTGAAGGTGGTGTAACTGGGCGGGGAAATTCTTGATCGATATGGACATTGCTTACGTGAAAGGAAGTCTGTGCTGGGTTTGGACTTTGCATCGGAGATTTATACACCTGAGGTTTGAAAGGGTCGAATTCAGAATCTTCAGGATCACTGGCTTGCGACGTCAGGTCTTCGTCATTCTTCAGTTGTGTGTCATTATCCTTCAGTTGTGCAGAATCATCCCCCATTTGTTTATCATCGTCTTTCAGTTCATCATTCTCGACGTGAATATTGCTAAGTTGGAAGGAAGTTTGGACCGGATTTGGACTTTGCATCGGAGATTGATACACCTGAGGTTTGAAAGTATCAAATTCAGAATCTTTGGTCTCGGTCGTTTGCGGCATCAAGTGTTCATCATGTCTCTGGGCGTCCGAGTTTGGAAAGTCGTTGGGATCGTCATTCGCAAGTGGCCATTCATCTGATGATTGGATTTGAGGTGCTGGGCTCTCAAAATTTCGCGACGGGGATGGATCCCTCATCTGTCTAGGGGGTGTCGCAGGCGTTGAATTGCCATCATCGGATTGAGTGTCATCTTCGAAAGATGGTATTGTATCGGCAGTGTGGCTCCGAGCATGAAGTCCACTACCGTTACCTGATTGAGCATGGTAACTTACGGGTCGCGGCCTGTTTGCTTCCTGCACATCGAAATAGCCATATGAGGCGGGTCTGAAGGGATTGAGAGAAGAACTTGATCCTCGTCGGTCTCTGTCTGATTGCTCTTGCGCTGCTCTAGCATATCTCCAGTTCAAGACAGGGTTAGCCCCAGATTGTGGTTCAGGACTCAGGAAACTTCGGATCTGAGATACTCTAGAGAAAACAGCCTCATGTTCAGGACTCAATGATTTCTCTCGCTGATGAACGTTTGATGGGCGGAAACGCCTAGGCTCAGGAGTTTCAACACGGTTTTCTGCAGCCGGGATTTCCTCAGAGGTTGGCTCGTGGGACAATGTTTGATTCTCCTTATTTTCAACATTATCAGAATCATCCTCAAAAAGGTCATCTGGAGCATTCACTGTATGAGGCGATTCCATATTATCATCAATATGACTTCGGATTGGGGGAGTGAGTGGGCGTTCAATCAATTCTGGTTCTGGAGTATCCATCTTGCCAGATTGATCAACGCCGGCGGCCGGTTCTTGATTCTCAGTCAGACTAGAGATATCAGATTGAATGGGTTCCGGCGTTCCATCGTGCCCCGCGTCGTTTCGCTCTAAGACTTCTGGGTTTTGTTCGGTATGAAGTGGTGTAACTGATGAATCTTGTATACCAATGTTCCCAACTTGCTCATCATGATGTTCGTCGTGCTGAATAACAGCATTATCATCAACAGACAGAACTGGATCCTCCGGACTCTCAGGTTGGTTCTCTGGAAGTTCTTTAACTACTACATTCGGTACAATGATCTCGCGAGGAACAGACATGTCACTTTCTGGGAAAAGCGCCTCGACTGCCTGTTCAGGAATGACTACCGATATATCTTCATTTATTTCCGAGTTTGCAACTTCTCCATTTGATGGACCTTCTGAAGGTGGAGCTCCGCTGTCCATCTCTGATTGGCTATCGTCATCATTTGTGGGTGGGTGGAAAAACCTGCTCCTTGGAAGATCTTCGTCATTTTGTTCATGAACAGCGGATGCCGCTTCTTCATCTTCAAGGATTGTCTCGAGATATGAGTATTCGGGCTCCGGGTCGGTATCCATATAGTCTTCATGGTCCCATGCCTGCTCATTCTCACTTTCAATTTCAGATTCGCCGTCCCAGTCTGAATCATGGTGATCAGCCAAATTGGCTTCGCTTGGCTCTTCAGACTCCTCCTGAGTGTCACTTGCGAAATTCTCAGGTATGGATCGATCTTCTTGAAGTGGTGGGCCATCCTCGCTTTCATTGATGTCATCAACGTTCCTCTGTTCACCTTGAAGTGGTGCACCGTCCTCGTTTTCGTCGATGTCATCAGCGTTCTTCTGTTTATCTTGAAGTGGTAAACCATCCTCGCTTTCGTCGATGTCATCAGCGTTCCTCTGTTCACCTTGAATTAGTGGACCATCCTCGCTTTCGTTGATATCGGCGTTCCTCTGTTCACCTTGTACACTCGTGTCATGATTTCCCTCATCTGATCCCGTTTCCTCGTGCTCCGATTTATTTTCGGCTCCCACCTCTTCTGGTGAAGCAGCTCTAGCGTCAGCAGACATCTGCTCGATGTACAATTTCAATGCCTGAGCTTCCTCACTACCACTTGACATCCTAATGGAAAGTCTTCCACCACGTTCCTGCTCCTCCTTCAACAATCTCATTTGGTTATTTAACATAGCAATTTGCTCCCTTGCTGCTATGTCTTCAGAACTCTCTCCTGTCCTTGGCCTTTCTTCCTCCTCAACATTATTTTCAGCTGCGCTCTCATTACTAGTGTCGACATTGGCAGAAACATTGATTTCTCGAGCCTCGGCTGCTTGCTCTTCCTCAATGGCTTTTAAGAACTCAGCATTTAATCGAGCGATTTCTTCTCTTGCGCGAACATCTTCAGGGTCCTCGTAAGGTGTATTTTGGATTTGCGGTTGAGGCACTTCCGGAATGGGATCCTTTACATCTTGACTTTGATCTGTAGCTCGCTCAACCTCTGGACTGTTTGATCGAACACTATCAGGTTGGACCGATGGAAACCCAGCAGGCAATTGAGGTTCGTCCCGTCTCACCTCTGGTCGTGGAAGTTCAGCAGCTAGATTCTCATCATTGGCCGCAGGAGTTATATCAACAGTATCGACTTTTAGGACGTTATCCTCCGAATCGACGTGTAGTTCATCATTATTGCCAGCTTGGAAATCGTTGGGTACATTACTGCTGGCATCATGAAAACTTGCTGTATCAGAATGCTCTAAAGGGGCATTGGCTTGGAAATTCGAGTCATCATCTTGCGTTTCAGGTGCTTCGGTTGATAATGGACCTTGGTCGTTGTGGTGCTCGACAGAAGGACTATTTAGCCCCTTTGCCTCCACATTATCAGGGAGTGCATCGTCCCCTTCATTTCCATCGACCTCTTTCTCATTGAGTTCTGACTGATCGTGATATTTAGGGGCTGCCGACTGCTCTTCAGTTGGAGTACTTGACGTAAGGTTATCGAGCTTGAGGTCCTCGCTGGTACTTGTCTGTTCCGGCTCAATTGGCACACTGGAAGTTGCTGGCTCAGGTTCAACGTGTTCTTTGGAATCCGATTGTTCAATAGCAGTTGGTACATCGTTCGATACATCGGGAGTTGATGGTGATGGCAGTGAAGTAGGCATCACATCAGACGTATTGATTTCAGACCCAACATGTTCCTCCGGATGGGTGATTTCCAGTTCATTTGAATCGTTAGATGTATGTGGGATGTCGGAACTTGTCTCTACGCTCATTTCCTTTTCAGATTCCGTGGTCTGGCTGCTCATCTCACCTTCCCCTGGTTGCGCTGCATTTGTTTCATTTTCTTCTTTTGCATTAGACGATTCTTGGTGGTGGTCTTGGTCTTGGTCCAACGTACTTGAAATTGGTTCCTCGGCCGGTGTATCAGCCAAAAGCGGGGTTTCCGGAGTCCCTGTTGGATGATTTAGATCATCCAAGGGTTCATCGTTTTGGGTGATATCATTTCTCTCGATCTCCTCGGTTTCAAGGGCATTGGACTCCGTGAGATCTGGTTCAGATGATGTTAATGGCGCTGTGACATCATCACTAACATCTCCTGTTGCTTCTGGCTCTCTGCTTTGTTGGGTTTCTTTTGATTCTTCATCGTTTCCTGAAGATTCTATCGGCGCTTCGGAAGTATCTTGGCTGTAACTGTTTTCTTGCTGTTCATGGATTACCTTCTCCGACTGGCCTGCAACATTTGCAGTGTCTTTCTCAGATTCTTCATTTGACTCAATGGTACCTTGGTTTGGAACTACCTCCTCGGCTTTAGCTTGTGCTACATTTTCTAGGACATGAGAGTCTGTGGTCTCGACACCGGTACTGTTGCCCTCGGTCATATTTGACTGTTCTTCACTTACGGGTTCAGGGGATGCGGGCGTACGTTCTCGGGTAGGATCGCCGTTGTTCATCGTCTCAATTGGGGCTGTCCCTTTGTTCTTCTCGGCACTGTAATCGATTGGTCTGAAAAGATCTGAATTTTCAACTTGACTTTCGGAGCTTTGAGATGCTGCATCCTCAGCCTCGCTAAGGACAGAATCGACCAAGTCTCGTTTGATGATTGTCCCATCGGGAATAGAGTCATCAGATTCAGAGTCATCAGCTGGATCTTCGATTAAGACAGAATCGCCCATTTCGTGCCTTATCTCTGTCTCGTTCGACATTCCTTCAGGTGTGCCCTCTTGAGGCTTGCTATCCTCCTGGTCTCCGGTCTCAGAATGAACGTACTCTCGCTTAACGACAGTTCCACCTGCTATCTCGTTCTCTCCTCCCAGGACAGCCATTTGCTCATTTCCATGAGCTGGCCACTTGTTCGGTACATCCGTATTCGATGGTTCTGGGCTCGATGGTTCCATGTTCGCAAAGTCCTTGGTCTCCACATTCTGACTAGTGGGGCTCACCAATTCATCTTGGGCATATATATTAGGCTCCACCGCTTCTACCATCTTGGATTTTATGGCAAAATCCTCAACAGACGTTTCGGGAGCATGTTGATCCTGTGTTGTGATTTCGTTATCGTCTTCAGCTTTAGGTTCGGTATGCCCTGTAGCATCGGGCAATGTAGCATTTTCATCGTTGCCGCCAGATTCAAGTTCGATAAATCCTGGAATCTCCGATGATCTAACATTGCCGGCGTCGGTGGACTCTGATGTGATTTCTTGAGGTAAGTCCGTCCCTGTAGGCTGCTCATCAAAACCTTCATGGGCCTTAGATCCCTGGTCGACACCATCAGTATTTTCTTTCGTTTCGATGATGTTGGAAGCAGGTTTTTCTGCTGGGCTATTATCTTCGACTGGTTCTTCCGTTGGACTTGGAAAGGACTCAGCGAACAAATGAGTGTCCTGGGGAGCGGCGATAGGCCCATTTTCCGGTTCTTTGGTCTCATCCTGGTTCTCTATAGCCTCTCTATCTAAATCACCAGCAGGACCTTGTTCCATACTGGATTCCTCTTCCGTAGCAATTGGAATTGGCACCTCTGCTGCCTGTTCGACGTTGTGTATGGTCTCTGGAGACATAGCATCCGCGGCTTCCTCCGCCATTGCCTGTCGGATTTCCTCATTTAGTTTTTCGATCTCTTCTCTTGCAGCTCTGTCTTCAGGGGACTCATGCGATGAATCGGTGGCTTTCACCTCTTCTGGGTGATTCTCTACAGTCTCGGGTTCAGAACGCTCGGTATCGGCCGAGACAGTTTCACTTGGTTCACTTTTGTCGAGTACGTTTTCCGAGACTTGTTCGATAGCTGGGGTAGGCGATGGCATAGCTTCAGGCTCAGTCTTGTTTGATGCATCTTCATCGGTTTGTGAAGGTTCATTGGACTGTGCAGCTTCCTCACTGTTGTCATCTAGCTCTTTTGAAGTTGTTTCTGGCACATCCTCCTGGGCGGACCCATCAAATGTTCCGTCGCCATTAGAATTCACTTCAGGTTCTGGTGTTGCGCTTTTGATTGGCTCGGGGGTTTCTTCCGGTTGCGGTGTCTCCAAACCTCTTGCATCAGAATGTTCAACGCCAGTATCTTCATCTGCTCCTTCACTACTTTGAAAGGCAGGGCTCTTAGACGGTTCTGGCTCGGGTTCTTTACTACTATCAATAGTATTGGCTCCCGTTTTATCAGCTTTATGGTTTGTGTCTTCGCTCATTTCACGATTTGTGTTCCCTTCCGCATTTGCTCCGTCATCATTCTTGCGCTCTTCTTCTTTCGGACGTAAATCAGGAGGTTGTAGTAGCTGTCCTGTTCTCCTTCTGCTCTTATACTGTATCGTAGGTAATACCGCCGCACTGTTCAATTGCTCTTCGATTTGGCGGGTGATTTCCTATTAACCCCAAGATTAGCGCACAATACAAGTCAACCAAAATTATATTGGAAGGTCTGCATACCTTTCTCTTTTCGGCTAAGATTTCTAATGCCTTCTTTCCCTCTTCGACTCTCCTATCCAGCTCCTCTTCCAGCCTCTCCATTTCTCCTTCTACCCCATCCTCGACTCCCTTCTGCGTCCCCTCGAATTCATTCTTTCTCTTCTCTTCCTCTTCTTGTCTTGCCCTTTTTCTTTCATTGGCCTCATTTTCGATTTTCAGCCTCCTCTCCTCATCTTCTCTTTTCCGTATCTCGGCGATTTCCTCTTCTTCTTTCTTCACCTGCTCTTCAATTTCTTGTTCCTTCTTCATCTGCGCTTCTACAGATTCTTTCACCGAAGCCTCATAGGTTTCCTGTAACTGCTGTAACCTCTCATCTCGTTCTTTTTCCAGGCGTGTAAGCTCTGCGTCGTGAGCCCACGTATCTGAGAAAGAAGCAACCGTCTTATGAATCTCGTCGATATTCATACGAAGCTCCGTGGCTAAATCTGCAACGGTAGCCATATTTCTCTGGTCTTAGAGAAGACAGTCTTCGAAGCTTATGTTGTAGTGCAAGTAAAGACGAAACGTGTTGACAATATTCTAAAAGATTTAGGAGAGATGTCTGAGAGGTTCGGACGAAAAAAATCTATAAAAAGCAAAAAAACATTATATGCAAAATTTCCACTGCAATCTCATTCCATGGCAATGCTTCCAGTAGGTTTAAATTGATAGCAAGGAAATCTTAGATTGACAACACACTTCCTTCTCTCACTCAAGATCAA
>JWJA01005329.1:0-13860 GCA_000812885.1 Lanzia echinophila
CCTTTATCCAACACCACACACCACCCCGCGCCCCTAACCGCATCCACCCTATGCGCAATCGTAACCACCGTACTTTCCCTCAACTCCTCCCTAATCAACTCGTGAATCCTTCCCGCCGTCTCCATATCAATACTCGCCGTCGCCTCATCCATAACCACAATGCTACTCCTCCTCAACAGCGCTCTCGCCAATCCCACTAATTGTCTTTGTCCCTGCGAGAGATTCTTTCCACCCGTATCGATATTCATATCCAATGTCCAATTATGCCTCAGAGCGATTTTGGATAAAACCGAACGACAATCATCGTCCGTGTATTCGTCCATGGGATCGAGATTCATGCGCATGGTTCCGGGGAATAGAACCGGTTCTTGTGCTAGGAATGTGATGCGACTGCGGAGAGCCTGCGTCTTCACTTTGGAGATGTCGATTCCGTCGATGAGTATTCGACCTTTGGTGGGCATGGTTGTGCCAAGAAGCGCAAGTGCGAGTGTGGATTTGCCGCTACCGGTTCGACCGATGAGCGCTGTGGTTGAGCCGCCCTTAATGGTGAGAGAAATATCCTTGAGGGATGGATCGAGATGCGGTGCGTATTTGATGGTTACGTTCTCAAACACGATGTCCCCGCCCAATTTGGGCCAGTAAGCTGGTGGGTCAATATCTCCAGCTGGTTCTTGCTCTAGATGTATTAATTCCATGACTCGTTCGACAGATACGAAATCCATTTGCATTTGGCCGTAAACTCTGCATAATGCCGAAGTAGTATTCACGAATCTTTCTGCTTGGGAAAGAACGAAAGCCGTAAGACCAGGCGTTACTCCTGTAAACACCGCAATGACAGTCATGAGGAAGGTAGCTACAGAGGAGAGGTAGTCTAGTCGGAAACCGAGCCAAGCTTGCAAAGACCAGTAGAAATGATCCATCTTTTGGAAGCTATCCGTGGATACGAAAGCTCTATCCAAGAACCGGGGTTGTACGCAGAATGCTCGAATTGTGCCAAGTCCTTCTGTAAGTTGGCCAAAGTTGGAGAGCAATGGCGTACGAGATACCATTTCAAGACGTCGTAAACTCTGTGAAGTGGGCAAAAAATGTGAAAATATCGTAAAAATAGCTATAACAAGCAGGATGGCAAAAGCCAGAAACGCTGGAGTCACGGACCCTATAACTAGAATAGCGGTGACCCACGTAACTCCAAACATGGCAAATGACGTAAAATGACTGGCTAGGTTACCATCGATAATGTTGATATCTGATGTCAAGCGGTTCATTAAAAGGCCCACGGGGGTAACGTCGTAGAAACGGAAAGTCGCATGGACAACTTTTCTCATGACAGTCGCAAAAATCGATTTCCCTGCAGTATACATTACGAGTTGAATCGAGATCTGTGAAAAGACAAAGGCAGCAGAAGCTGCAACGGCGATCAGGGTAAATCCCACAAGCCAAGGTCGGATATCAGCTTCTGGTGATGGAAGACGGCTGAAAGGATCTTTGGATGGTACTCTTGATGAATCGTAGGCTTCTCCCCATGATTTGATGAACCAGGTTTCTCCTACAGTGACTATGCGAAACATCACTTGCGCCAGTATCAGTATCAACCAAAATTGAATCTTGCCAGCTTTGAGATATTCCCAATATACCCATGCTTTAACACCTCCATGCTCTCGATGTTCTTCCTCCATGAATTTCTCCGGAATCGCGGCAGCGGTTTGATCTTCAAGTTCCTTTACTTCCTCTGCAATCGAACCGGTTGATTGTGTTCGCGAAGAGGCCTCGGTTGGTATAGATTCATCGTCAACAACTTCTGCAGTTCCAGCTTTCATTTTAATGATTTGTTTTGCAATACCTTGACACAACTCCGTGCGATGCGTGGCCAATACAACAACCCTTCCATTCATGAGGGGGCCGGTCAAACATGTTGTGACGATCTTTTCGGCGGTCTGGTGGTCTAAGGCCGACAGGGGGTCGTCGAGAAACAAGACCCTCGCTCTTGAGTATACGGCTCGTGCAAGTGCAACACGAGCTCGTTGTCCCCCAGATAATCCGATGCCATTCTCACCAATCAAAGATAAGTCTCCGTTCTTGAAATTCGCCATATCTGGGATTAACGCACAGGCATCTAGAACCTGTCTATACCGAGCCTCTTCGTATGGAGTGGAAAATAAGATGTTGTCTCTGATACTCATGCTTTCAAGCCATGGTGTCTGCGCACAATAGCCTACCATCTCGCTTGCAGGGTTGTACTTACCCCTGAGGTGGTCGAGTTCACCGAGTAGAGCTTGTAGAAGAGCCGTCTTACCGGAACCCACTTCTCCGTAAATGAGAGATAGTCCAACAGGAAAAGAGATCGTCAAGTCTCGAAGTACGGGATCAGTTGCTCCAGGCCAGGCAAAGGAGGCGTCTTCTAATTTCAATTGATCTTCTGTTCCCGGCTTCGCCTCCACCACAACCTTGTCCGGTTCTTTCATGAACGCTTCAATACGTCCCATAGCAATTCTTGCATTGAGGAGTGTGGTGACTAGATCCGGTATCGCTTGCATGCTCCTTTCAATCGTGGTGAAGAGTTCAAGTGCGGGGAAAGCTACTTCAATCCGCAATGGCTGTCCGGCCCAGACACAGTATACGAAGAAAGCAACTACAGGCAGTGTAGCACTAGACAAATAGAAGATAAATCCCATCACTATGCGCCAAAGTGCTACAATAACTCGTAACCACAGTTCACTTTGCCTAGACTCCATGATACGGCTAAGCCAAACGCTTTGCCAACCGTACCAACGTAAATGCCTGAAAATGTGTGAGCTAGGTGATTTTCATTGCTGCCTCGGCAGAATCAACTTACCTGATTGAATCAACAAGCTGCGTAATTTTGTGCAATTTCGTGTCGGTAGCAGTCCTTCGCTGTGTTTCGTAATGCAACATCGCCTTTATTACGAACGTGTTGATAAATTGCCCGATAACAATAGTCAAGAGTCCGACCAAACTGGGCCATCCTAGAAGATTTACAATTGCGATAATTGCAAGGACTAGCGACAACGGTCTGATGATGAGGCTTGGGAACTCCCAGAATCTGCACTATTGGTTAGCATCGCAACCAGGACTCGGGAATTTGCTCCATACCGTTGGGCAACCTCGTAAGCATCGTACCTGCATGGGCCGTTAGCAAGCGTATATGAAAGTCAAAGAGTATTCGTACTTCATCAAACTCAGAATCTTTCCCATTGTTGCCAGCTCGTTGGTTTTTTTGTCAGCTTTCTTGAGTTTAGAGAAGAACACTGAGCGTATAAATCCCTGGAAATTCTTGAGAGCACTTTTCCACCACGGTTGAGGGGTATCTTTTTTGTTAACAGAACCATCCGTACCATTTGTATCATTAGTTGATCCATTGGAAGTATCAGAATCTTTCGGCTTGGTACTTATGCTGACTGCCTTCCTAGAGAGAGTTTTCTCGTATATCATTGTGATCATTACACCTCGAGACCTTTCATAAGCACGCCTCCCGTACCAGATACCAAACACATTTGACTGCTCAGCGAATAAGCGGATCACAAGCGCAAAAAGAGCATACATCAAAGTTGTTTGCTTTGGTGCCAGCGGGTTTTGCATGCTTGCAAGAATGTTTTGTAACAATAAAGGTGAGGCGATACCTAACGTATGGTTAGTATCAGTCTCATGTGAGAATTGGATTTCGAAAATCAATCACGTCGAACTTCTGACTATCTATAACTTACGTCCAAGTGTTTCGATGATGGCCAAAACCGTCATAATGACCAGATCAACGCCTGAAACATCAAACAATCTGCGAAGGACTGAGCCCTTAATTTCTCTAAACTTCTCATGTAAAACTCGGTGCTGGAACTGATAATTTAGGGTCCACACATCCTCATCGTTGAGTTGCCTAGCCTTTCCTACAGCCATGAGAGGAGACATCCACGACACACTCATGAATTGCCAAAGAGTGAGATTGTCCTCAGGAGATTGGAGATCGTTCCCTGGAAGTGCGAAAGCGGGGCTGATGTGCTCATTGGGCAATGAAGGGTGGCGCAAGGGCGTTTGCAGAATGATATAGATTGACACAACAGAACTTACCCAAGAAAGCAACTGGCAGGCATCTGTTGAATCCAAAGCAGAAAATCGATCCTGTAGTAGAAAGCATTGCGAGATGAAAATACTAAAGTAAATGACGAGTAGATACTTTGGCGTATTGGCCGGTCGAAGAATGGCAATCAATGAACTTGCTAATGCCCATGACGCTGCTTGAAATATCATTTCCTGTCGGAAATAAGGATAAAATATGGCAGCTATACTCGATGTCATGCCAATGAGTGATACCCCAAGCAAGCACCATGTGAAACGTGAGGATTTGCGCGGCCGCTCTGGTTCTAGATCCCCAGACTTCGCGGTCGTCTCCTCGACGAAAGATTGAAGCCATGATGGTGTGACGAAACCGAATGGTATCAAACGCAATAGAAAACCAAATACTATCAAAGAACTGATGACAGTTGGGACAGCGGCCACATAAGGTAATGCGCAGGGATCAAAGCCCGCCTTTACTGGATCCTGTTGGTTATGTTAGTAAAAGAAGCAATTGATAATTGAGATTTAATCTTTTCGTACCCATATATGACATCGATCATATGAATGTTTGTAATTGATCTGGAATCCATAATCGACGATTCCTTGCACCTTATACGTAGCCATCTGATCTTGATATTGTAGGACGGTGGCTTATTTTGGTGCGAGCCCTACTAGTAACGTTGCTCACCTCACCCGCGGGAGCTCTAGCTTATGGCTTGAATTGCAATTGGAATTGCAATGTAACGACAGAATAGTTGTATATAAAAAATAGAAAGAAATAATCATGAATTCATGATTTTATCAGTCTTATAGTGAATATTCTATAATTGAGAGTGAGAGAGAGTAATAAGAGAGAGGCAAGATTTATCTCAGGTCTCGTTTCTTCACCGAAAGCATGCTGTTGGTGTTGGTACCTGATCCCAATGCACAAAAGTGGGGCCTTTTCTATTTTATTTATCACTTATCTAGTATCTTTATGCCTCTTTTAGGTTTAACCTGTTACGAAAATAAAATAAAAACATTCATTTGATTGGTTGATACCTACCTAGAGTAAGGGATCGAATTTGCAACCCAAAGTGATACCAGAAACATTAAGAATTCTATAAGGCGAATATCTTCCTTCACCTGTTATCTTGAGATGATAGCTCTAATATGTATGGTCCTCCATGATATAAAAGTGGACATTTAAAGTTGGATGACGTTACTGGGCGGCTCCAGTACACAGTAGAGGGTAGTAAATACTTATGCATACCCATTATTCTAATCGCCTCGCCATAGACATGGGCGTTCTAGATGACAATAATTTAGTAGGAGGCGGGGCGGGGAGGCGGGGAGGCGGGTATAAGCACATAAATATTGGGTCATGGCGGCTACAAATCTACTCAAATCCTTCTTTTCTATCACTCACCATCCATAGCAAAAGAAAACAGGCCAAACCTGTAAATATCGCCTCCACCCTTCATGGTTTGCTGAACTATTTACAACATCTCGAATTCGCAGTACCGGCCGATCTTTTGAGACCAGAATTTGCTGTTTCTTGCGGCGGGAAGTATTTTGTATAAATATCAAATATCCATCACAATTACCTGCATTCAATGGTAATTGCTCTCATTAACTTTCCGGGGATTTTGATTTGGCTTTGAGCGAATTCATAAATAAATATTAGTAAATGAAAGGAGGGAAATAATTACCATGGTAATATCGATGCGGGTTTGGAGATACAGAGGAATACTATCAAAAGATTGGCTGAGAGTACTTTTGCAATAAGAACCAATTTCTGAGTTTATCTTGAAGATTGGGTTATAGATGTGCAACGAAACAAAATAAACCCGGTGAATTGGTAGTGAATATCTGAAGTGAAAAAGTGACTTTCTGGCTATTGAGATTTGGGGGAGTCAAAGGGAGTAGTGAAGCTCAAAACTTTTTCGTATACGCAAAGTGAGTCCTGCAACTCCCGGTGAATTCTTTTCCTGGTGACCGTTACTAAATTTGTATTTCCCGGTGAGCTTTTATATTCTCCCGGTGACGTTGACAATTATACTTTTCACCATGCTCAAGTGGTGACCTTAAATTACCCTATTCATCCTTCGTATAGATCCTCGTCTCTTCCATCCTTCCTTCCTATTTCATCTCTCCTTCATCAACTCTTCACCAGAACCAACACATCTCGCTGTCATTATGTACCCCGGCGAAAATTCACTTGCTAAGTAGGTAGCTTCCAAATTCGTTTCGCCTCATCGTCACTTCACAAATTTCTTTCCACTAGCCAACTTGCATTAAATCTTCAACTATCCTCTTTTTGTTTTATCAAAACAGTAATAAACTCTTTGCCGATTTTAACGAGTATTTGCTATTAACCTCTTTTCAAAAAAATAAGAAGTATTGATCTTCGTTTTTGTTTTCAGGTTAGTTGGAAAATACAATTTATTAACCTCACTCACCTCATTCCTTCACTCACTTCATCATAACTTCATGGCTAGGGACCATCCAAATTATAAGTGGCTGGATTTGTTGAGAGTGCCATCTTCCCGATAGCCAGAGTCTTGTCGTTGAGTTTGAAGATAACATATTCGAAGGATCAACGAACCATGCAATTTGGATATCCAATCCAAGAAGCTAGAAACTCATCATTTGGTGCTCTATTCAAATCATTAGTCTTCGCGCAACACATCTATCGACCGTGTGAATCTCATGCAGACCAAGCCCAATGCACTTTCACACTTCATCGCCGAATAGTAGTGTCATGCAGTGATGGAAATCGGATCCACAACTACCGTACATCAATGAAACCCCTGATGGCGCCCTTTAATTGATGCTCGCTGACGGTGGCAACTATTCATGATCTTTATCCTTTCTGAACGAGAAACCGGTGAGTATCCAGCTTACGCTTTCAACGTTTCTCAGCGAGGAAATCGGGCCGTTGTTCATCCAATACAGCATAATATGCAAAGTGGCGATGGCACATCGTATATGAAGGTCTACTTGACAGACTGCAAAAGAGGTTCTTAACGTTCCCATGGAATCGTATGATTTGTATCATATCGTATATGCCAGAGCTGCGGTCCCAAAGCTGCAGTGGAACCATTACGAGTTCCAAACTCTTCAACAAATCATCTTGATTTTGATTTGATCCTCGTCAAGCGTTGAAGTCAAGTTCGTAGAAAGTTGCTGTCTTCGAAGGTCAACATATGTTGACCTGGTGCCCTAATAATCTTTCCCAATACCCAAACAACTTATATATTAATCGCACTGTATGCCACAGGATTGAAATCCGGTTATGATCAATACAAACAAAACTGCAAGGAAAAGTCCATCCGTATCTCTCTCATCTTACATCTCCTCTCGACTTTCCGTGTTGATCTCCCGGTTCAAAGCAGTGAGAGTAGGGATGAAAAAATAATTTCGATCATTGAATTGTATTTTTATTTCATTGCACGTCAGCCGCTTGACTTTTATGGGTAGAGTGCTTATTCGCAAGAAAGCTTCCTTTCGTAAATGAATGAACGTGTGATAGATGGGGTAAGAAATGGGAGAAGAGGCGTTTGGAAGACTTGCCGAAAAGGAACTTGTGCAGGTACATATACGATATTTCGAAGTTTCCGGGAAGTGAGATGGAAGAAATGTATAAAAGAACATTCCATATTATAGCAGCAGATATTAATCACCAGCCAGTGCCCGTGATTGAATGAAATTGTAAGGATAAGTTGTTTTCAGCTCCTGCAACCTGCCCTGGCCAGTAACGGCATCATCTCGGTGATGGGAAATTCAAAGCTTTAAAGTATGTTTGGAAATAAGAAATCTTACGTTAGAACCTTTATATCTATGATTTTTAATTTGTTAATAGTCGAGAAAAGTCAATGGAGTTACAGGTACAGCCTTGTAGGATTGGATTCCATGTACCTAGGTAGGTATAGTACCTAGTACATACTACTCTAATCGTGAGCTTACCTGGTTCTAGTACCAGAGCCTTCATCGTCGCTCTTATCCGGCGGGAAATTCAATCTCGAAATAGGAATTTTGTAGCGATTTCTCGCTGCTCGGGATATCAAATTTTGGTATTTGAGGGGTCCTGAGGTTTTTCTTAATGTAACTCTGGTGCCTTATTAATGTGGTAGATGAAATATACCGAAGTCCCCGAAAAGGAAGGTATTCATAAATATAAATTGTAAGGTAAGACAACATGGGGAATTGGGTTGGGGTGGTGGTCTACATAAAATAAAGGTAGCCTTACATCTGGGAAGAGAGGGGGAGCCAGTCCATTTTCTTCTTTTTTTTTTCGACCCCATCATCTCATCCCATCCCATCCTATCCTATCCTATCCCATTTCATTTCATCCCATCCCATCCCATCCCATCCCATTCAATTCCATCCCCTCTTGCGAAAACATCTGATGATAGTAGTAGTATGAATATTATCTTTTTATTTTAATTATATATATATTTCTATTTCTATTAATATCTTTTATATCAACTCTCGTCCTTTCTTTCCAAGTAAAATATTTAAACAACATCTATATAACTTTGTTTTTGTTCTTATATCTTCGAAAATTATATACATCTCACATTTTGATTGTGAAATACATACCTCAAAAATGGACTATCAGTATTTTCCAGCAGCGCCACAACCATACTTCCAAATCCACACGCTGGGTCTTCCTCCAACGCCAGTCCATACATCAGATGAATATAGTAATAACTCTCCTCCTGTACGTATTACTATTACTGACCGCTAGATTCCTTCGAAAATTACCAGTATTAACACAAGTTTTGGTAGGAATTCTTTGATCAATATCAATCCTTTGATTACAACTCGCAGCAACATCTTAATACGTCGCGGACATCGAAAATCGCAACCCCGATACCATTACACACGCAAACTATCGCACAAGATGATTACAAGATGCAGTACGATGATAATGAAGATATGAATCGACGTGGGAGTAACAGTGATGATGAAGATCAAACCCCCGCACAAGCACGTCGCAAGGCTCAAAATCGCGCTGCGTAAGCATACATTCATTCATTCATCCATTTTCGCCCAGCCAATCCCCCACACAAAATCACTTATTACAAAAGAGGGCGAACAAAAATCCCTCGTGCGACAGCAAACCATAAGAATAAACTAACACACCAAAAACCCCACAGTCAACGAGCCTTTCGCGAACGCAAAGAACGACACGTCAAAGATCTCGAAGCCAAGCTTGCTGCCCTCTCCAAAAACACCGACAACCTCACAGTCGAAAACGAGCGTCTCAAACTACAACTCGCCAAAGCCGCTACGGAAAACGAAATCCTCAAAGCGACCACTTCGCACAGCGTACCACGATCGGACTCACCTATAGCTTCTACTGGCCCTTTGCATTATAGCCCTACGGATTTCTACAGCAACGTATTGCATCAGCATGAAAACAAGGTTCCCAGTCATCGAATTGTGAGTTCTCCGGAAGGACAGAAGCTTTTTGCGGCGGGCGCGACGTGGGATTATATTATGGGTCATGAGTTGTATAAGATGGGGTTGGTGGATGTGGGGGATGTGAGTGAGAGGTTGAAGAGGAGGGCCAGGTGTGATGGTCAAGGACCGGTTTTTGAGGAACAGGCGATTTTGGATGCGATTCAGCAGAGTGTTGCGAGTGGGAATGATGAATTATTGTGAGGTTGATGGGATGGGATGGGATAATATTGGATGATATCAAAGCAGGGTGTTTTTGGACATATGGCATGGATGGATGGAAAAGGATTGATGGATACCTAACCTACTTATCTATCGAGTTAACCAAAGTAGGCATAAGAAGGAGTATTTGGGTGTAATTTTGATTTGGTTCTTGGCATGGAATAATGGACATGGACATGGACACGATCATTGAAGATCCTATGAATGTGTAGCGAGCATTTCTAAGTTAAGTTACTAGTACTTAAAACTTCCATGCGATGCGGCTCGGAATAAAAATGAAAATGAAATATACCTAAGGTAGGTAGGTATCCAACACGTAGATTACGTTCTAGTGAACGAACACACTCATATAGTCATATAATTTATATTCATATGCGATGAGAGAGGAGAAGAGAGGGGAGGATAGCACCCACCGTAAAGAAAGATAGGTGGATGAGCTACAGTATTCAATCCAGCGAGTGAGGATATGAACGAATGAATTAATGAATGAATGTGGGTGGGTGGGTATATTTCTATAAGTATGTATGTAGTAACGCCATACATAACTCCAAGAGATGAATCCTTTCCTTTCCAGAAAGTCGTAAACAAACAAAAAAAAAGCCAACTATCAAATCACAACCAACAACATATCCTCCGCTACTTCTTCACTACTTCTTCACTACTTCTTCACTACTTCTTCACTACTTCTTCACTACTTCTTCACTACTTCTTCACTACTTCTTCACTACTTCTTCACTCAAAGACATGAATTTGAATTCTCCACTCCCCCAATCCATATATTCGGAATCTTGAATGCTTCTCCTCGAAATAGGTGTAATCTATGCAGTTATTTCATTAGAAACTACGAGTATGTATGTATTGGTTTTGGGTTGGGTTGTTGGGTTTGGTTTTGGCGATGGGTGGGATTTGATATATTGTGTTGTGAAGTGTGGTTTGTATTGCTGTTGGTGTTGGTGTTGGTGAGGGTGCTGGTGAGGGTGAGGGTGCTGTTGGAGTGATTGGAGTGACTGATGTTGGTGTTGGTATTGGTATTTTTTGAGGGGGTGTTGTTGTAACTGGAGTGATTGGTTTTGTTGTTGGTATTTTTTGAGGTGGTATTGTTGGAGCTACTTCTTATCTTCATCCCCATCTCCATTTCCATCTTCGTCTTGTTAAAGTTATAGCTATGTTTATGTGCTTTGGGTATGTTTTTTGAGGGGATTATGATGGATTGGATAGGATGTGATGGGATGGAGGGAACAGATAGATATTTGACGATTTCGTTTTCCATTTGAGTTGTGAGCGCAGAAAGAAAGAATGAAGAGAGAATGAATGAAGAACGAGTGGATATACAGCACATACAGTATTATCGTCGCCGACCCTTTACTAACTATGTATGCATACTCCATTCATTAATATCGTTACTGCATGGAGTCTTGTCAATACCAGCGATGTTACGAGCCACCCATCTGATGGATCATGTAGAAGCTATTCACATCACACACTCATGTAGATATTTCTGAAGTATGTTTTGAAGGAGAGGAGAGGAGAGGAGTACGCTATCTGAGTATGCAGCATGACATGATTGCAATTCTCCTTCTTTCCTAGAGGGAAGGGAAGGGAAGGGAAGGGAAGAAAGTGAGGAGGTATGGTGTGATACGTATGCCATGTATACAGTGCACAATTAACGAATATGAATGAATAGGTACATATATATAAATAAAGCAGCCCAGCCTAGCCGAAAAGAAAACCAAAAGGGGGAATAAGAATCATACATACATACATACATACATCCAACCCAACCCACTCTGCACTGCACTCTGCACTCCACAACACAACACAACACAACACAACACAACACAACACAACACAGCACAGCACTAAAACTCACAAACCAACCAATAAAACGCAAGCAATTCAAGCAATTCAAGCAATTCAAGCAATTCAATTCATATATATCCCCCCAGATGAATGAATGAATGAATGAATGAATGAATCCCTACAAATAGTCGATAATAATTCGCATCATTGGATACCCCTATACAATACGATACTCGCATCTTTCGGGGAATACATACAATATTGAGTCTGCTTGTCTATTGCTAAGGTTAGCTAGCATGGCATATCTATATCATGAGCATATCATAAGCATGCATGCAATGCACATCAATATTAACTTAACTTGAGCCTCTCTTTTCTCTGGAGACTTTCGTTTATGCACAATTTCCATATCCTTCACGAAAAAATACTTTATCTTGTTTTGAATTCCGTCTCACTTGAGCTGAACCGAATCAATAGCATGTGACGAGTCTTGATTCGAGTCTTGATTCGAGTTTTGATTCGAGTCTTAAAAATTAAACTCAAACATATACCATACATAATACCAAAAACCAAAAATCAAAAATACCTAGAGCAAAAGAAAGAAATATATATAACTTTCCTTTCCTTTCCTCTTTCCGTTTGTCTAGGTGTTTGTCTAGGTGTTTGTCAAAGGCTGAACGAACGAATGAATGAATGAATGAATCCAGATACGTACCTCCTGCTACCTACCTCGTGCTACTTAGCTAACAATATCCAATATCCATACAGTAGATGAGATGAGATGGGATGTGTACCCTTTAACTAACTACTAGCGCAAACTCCCTACTGATGATAATTCCCAACTTCGGGTTGATGTTGATGTTAATGTTGGCTTGGCTTGATTGAGGCATAGGAATGAATCAACCTGCGTGCGTTCCGTGCCATACTACCAGTACCAGTAAATTTCCCCATGCCGCTGGGATATACATATACATACATCGACGGTGAACTGTAAACCGAAACCAAAACCAACTACAGTAGACTGAAAATGTAAAAAGACTCCCTGGGAAACTTCTTTCATTTCATTCACTGGATCTTTCTAATCATCGCGTATCATGGCACTAGAATATATGGTATGTATTCCAGAATAGGAGTAAAAGACATCTCAACTCATACAACTCATCCATAGTGCATGTGATTAGACAATATTGCTTGAAGAGATAGCAGATAGCTGAAGCAAGCAAAATGCCACCCACCCACCCATCATACCTATAAATTACCATTGAATTTCACCATATATTCTATTGCTACAAATGCAAATGCAAATGCAAAGCTAAGTCCAAAAAAGCCAATACCCAGCCGCCAAACCACCCTCGTCCATCATATTCACATTTCTATCATCGTAAATGGTCTGTCTATACTTATTTTACTTTCTTTGCCTCTTCTTCTTCGTTCCATGGATGCTTGATGGTCAAGCACCATATATCGAGATAATCGCAAATGGTAACGATGACATCGACCTATATTTTGTTAGCAAAAAACCCACGTCTAAGAAGCCGAATGAAATACATACTACAAAGCTACCATATACACCGATTGCGCAACCCAGCATGCAAAAGGTGTAAGCAACCTGGTAAACCCCTCCACCCAGCGCACTCGGCCAGCCAAAACCCAGATGCTCCTTCAAAAACGGGCCCAAAGAATCAAAAACTCCATAAGCAAGCGGCAACACCAAAACATTTGTGTAAGGGAAGGGCAACTTGACCAAGTGAGCTGTGATCATTTGGCCAACCGAGTATGCATTTACGAGACCAGCGAAGAAAGCAAAAGGAACAAGATGATTGTACAAGATCTCGGGGTTGAGATATAGGTAAGCGGGAATGAGTGACCAGGTTACGAAAAATGGGACGAGTCCCAGTAGTGCGCCGCGAGATTTGTCGCCACGGGCCCGTCGGGCTCGGATCACATTTATGGAGCTGAGGGGTTTGTTAGTCTGAGACATTGAGGAGGGGTAAAGGAATCTTGTACCTCTGAACTGTGTTCATAACCAAAACAAGTCCGCCCTGTATCATGTACCACTCATTGAAGGGTAGCTCGTAGAAAACATCTGGAATAAATGCAAATTGCGGAATGCCGATAGTCTTGAACATCGACTGACTCCAAAAGCTGGCCCCTCCTTTGATAGCCGTAAATGCATAAACGGTAACCAAGATGAGAATACCTTCGACCGGCCCAGAAATTATCCCCAGTGTCAATGTCTTCGTGTGGTATTCGTCCCAGGTTTGCACGTAAAATGTCAAGAGGGCTATAATATTTTCCAATCCGTTAGCAGATATTTCCCAA
>JWJA01005330.1:0-11842 GCA_000812885.1 Lanzia echinophila
CAGCCAGCCTTAACGGGACTCTCGCAGCATATCACCCCTCCCTCCCATGAATATCAACCAACCACCCATCCATCCGTCCATAAAACCATGCAAATGCAAATGCAACATGCATCCATCCCCAACGTGAAATAAAAGCAAAAGCACAAAAAGCCATCCATCCAGCCATTCAATTTCTTCAATGCACCCATGCCATCCCAATCCATGCCACGCCATGCCATCCCTACCAACGCCAACAAACACCACATACGTTTATCTGATCTTATATCGAGAACAGAGAACTGAAAGAAAGAAAAAAAATTCAAGTCTTGCCACCGTGTCCCAATTTTAGGAGACGTGAAAACCGAATTTGAATAAGATAAGTAGAGAATAGAAGAAAAGAAACGCCTCGCGCCGATTCCATGCCGATTTTGCTGGGTTTGGTTTTTCGTATGTACTAGGTATGCGTATATGCGCAAGAGGAGACTATATCTCAAAGTGGAATATCGTATGCACCACCGCCGTGATCGAGCAAGCTGTTCGAGAACCCCCCAAAGAAAGCTATCGTACCTCTGCCTCTCTTACAGCTCTCGATAATCACTCGGCCTTGCCCTCTTCTGTCTCGACATGTGTCTATGAGGATTAACCGGTTTTCTAAAATATGCATTATCCTCTTCATTTGGTAGCGGCTCCGCAAAGATCGTCTTCTGTTGATTTGGGAAACCCCCTGTCGCTCCCATGCCCATGAGATTCCCTCTACCACCACCCATCCCATTCATTCCCGGCAGCGACCCATTCATCATAGGATTCATGCCACCAAACGCATTTGCATTATTGAACATGGGCATATTATTCATACCGGGAAATCCCATATTCATCATGGGGTTCATCATCATGGCCGCGTTCATGCCTCCCGCCATGTTGGGGAAATTCGGCATCATGTTTGGCATCATGTTGGTGCCAAATCCCGTGTTAAAGAATTGATTGGGCATGTTCATATTTGGCATGTTTGGGAATCCATTCATGCCCATCATGTTGTTGTTTTGTTGAGGTTGCATGGTCGCTTCTTTTTGACGCATAGCTTTGGGTCCTTTGGGAATCTTGGGGTTCTCAAGTAATTCATCTGCAGGTCGTTTCTTGCCTTTTGGTTCCGAAGGTGCGCCGGAAATATTTGCTGGGGCGGATTTTCCTTGCTTGGGACTAGCTTTTGCAACCTTAGACACTTCAGCTGCTTTGACTTTGGGCGATTGTTTATTCGGTGTAGGCGATTTAGCTTTAGTTGCAAGAGGCGCTTGTTTCGTAGGTGGTGTTGCAGCCTTTACAGCTTCAGATTTTACGCTCGGACTCTGGGATCTTTGTTCCTCTGTCACTTTCTTAGCAGCTGTATTTTTCTCCTCCAAATACGACTTGATCTTTGCGGTTGTCTCATCATCAGGCACCAGATCATCAATCAATACTCCATCAGTCTGGCAACCTGGACATGTGAAATCGCTTTCGATAAGAGCATTAGTAATGCAGTCATTGCAAAACGTCTTCTCACAACAGGGCGTCTTCATTGGGTCTATGAAAATTCTCTTGTCGAGTGCGCATTCCAGCCCTCTATCCTGTAATTCTTTATCTCCCATAGCAGCAGCTTTCTGAGCAGCAGCAGACGACTTGGTCTTAGCTTGAAATTGTTCCCACGATGCTTTATCAGGCTCAGCAATGACAAATTCTCCCTCTGCATTTACCATAACACCAGACGGAGGTTTTGTATCATCCGTAGTCCCATCATTGCTCAACGCAACTGGTTTTTCTACAGTCTTGAGAAATGATCTTGGAATACCAGTTGTACGCTTCACCCGAGGCTTGTTATCGAACTCTGGATTATCATTCGTCGGACAGACCTGAATCCAATGTCCCTTCTCACCACACCTATAGCAGATATACCCAGTCGGCGGTTCGTGATCTGGAACATTTGGGGGAGGCTGGCCTTTCTTACCACCTGGTCGGAAGACGGGTGT
The DNA here is from genome assembly GCA_000812885.1 of Lanzia echinophila. Lineage (NCBI taxonomy): Eukaryota > Fungi > Ascomycota > Leotiomycetes > Helotiales > Rutstroemiaceae > Lanzia > Lanzia echinophila. The sequence continues at coordinate 1,980 of JWJA01005330.1, forward strand.
TTGACTAAAGATTTGTTAGTATGACAAACTTGCATACGTGGTAAGGTTTTCACTCACTTGGCCATCTCTTCCTGCGTCGCAGACCAGTTTTCACTTTGTGCTTGAAACATAGCAGCCATTCGTTGCTCCTCAGTCATCGCACTATTCATCTGAGCCATGCCATTCGTAGCAGCAGATTTCGCAGCAGGTTGCTTTCCATGTTCCTTCCTCGACGAGTTCTTCTGATTTATTGGCATCTTTCCAGACATATATCGAGCGGCTCTTCCTGCTCCAGGCTTAATAGGCGGTAATCGGCGAGCGATGATCGAAGTCGACCGGGGAATAATAGTCGTATCGTCGTCATATTCTACGTTTATTAGCATCAACCTGCAAAGAATGTATCACAATATGCTTACCTTCATTGCCATCTTCGTTGTAGATTGCAAGATCGAAATCGGTTCCGTCACCTAGTCCACTCTTGATGATAATATCACGCTTGAGTTCAAATACAGAGATACCAGTACCGTCAAATTCCACTCTGGAGGGTTCCTTCTGAGATTTAAACTTGAAGAACACAGAGGACGTCATTATTGCTGTTGGTTGTAAGGCTGATGAGATGAAGTTGTATAGTTGTCGAAAATCTTGTTGAAATGCTTTGATTCTCAAAAAGTACGGAGAACAAGACTACTCCGAGGCACAAAATAAATCAAGGAATCGCTTGACAATCAGTTAAGAGTGATGGAGAGGGGAAGGGAGGGGATGTTTCGTGAATGCGACCGTTGCAAGATCAAGATTCTTCTCTCTTTTCTTTTTCTTTCCGTTCAAGGGAACGAGGTAAAAAAACAAATCTGATTGCGATCACAAGAAGTAGCTCTCTTTGACACAGAAAAGCCCTGAGAAGGAAATGATTATACAAGATTGCAGTAATTTCCTGCTATTTTTCGATGTTCTTGATTTGAAGATTGATTTGACTTCCTCCACAGCCACAGAAACTTCACCACCAAAACAATCACACAATTTTCTTCTTCTTGCTCTTTGAAATTTTTGTTTCTTTTTTCCTTCCAAATAATTATCTCCCAACCCAAATGTTTCCCAGCAGCGTCCGATATCAAAATGGAGCGATCTTTAGAGGAAGAAATATTCGTTGATGCGGTTGTTGTTATGTTGTTCCGTCGAAAGAAAGTATTGGAAAGAATGATGAAATGTCGTTGTTGATGGAAAGAAAAGAAAGATGATTGGAAATGAGAATAAATAGGATTTTTCTTATAAGAAAGAAGGAAAAGAAGGAAAGGATTACAAACACCAAAACTCTTTGTTGAATGACTAATAATAATTTACACTAGGCCAAATTCGAATTTTTTCGGTTATTTTTATTTTTTGGGCAAAATTCTTATCATCACCATCACTACAAGTATGGCTACGGTACAGTAAATAAACTATCATGGCAGTATGGCAGTATGGCCCTGGCATTGTCACCACTCTTTTTTGACATTGAAAATGCCAAATATATAAATTTACTGTAACTTCAAGAGGAAGGTCATAGTATCAATTATGAAGTCTTATCACCAAGATCTAAGCTTACGAAGAAGGTACGGCGTATTTAATGGAGACAACGCATACTTTATCTAGTGTTCTAAGCTTAAAGCGTAAACTGCAACCGCAAACCAGTCGATAAGATGCATTCCTTCACCAACCATCCCCATTATGGTAATAATTTGGAACATTCATATTAGGACATTAACCACATTTGGGAACATCAAAAAAGACATGGGAGTAAAAGATAATGTTGCCCTTCTTGGTAATTGAATTGCCATGTTGTATGTAAGTTGGATTTATCTGTCAGTCCTGCAGCCAGCCTTAACGGGACTCTTTCCTTCTCCAATTTAGAACCATATTCCGCCCACTCCAGCAACCATGATGACGTGTGCACAGCGCTGTCAACTATTCATCAGGTATTTCCGCTCCCCCGCAGCCATGATTGCGCGTGCACGGCGCTGTCAACTATCTGTCAGGTATTTTCACTCCTCCACAGCCGGTCTGTTGAGGAAGAATCCGAGGAAAAGCGTTCGAATTAAGCCGACTGTTGGGCAGTACTTGACTACTACTTTCCTCCAAGGTGTTAGAAGAGGCTTGAGCTCCATGCATGGGATTTTGGCTGTTGGTGTTCCATTGTGAAGGTTTGAGAGGAGTGCCGTAAATTGCTCGAGGTAATCGCGTGGGCCTATAGTGAATGGATCGGCATGCGTTGGAAATTGCTCGAGGTAATCGCGTGGACCTACAGTTGTATGCCATCGAGCATGCACGAGGTGCTCTTGGACTGGACCCTGTCGCAGCGCTTGTGATTCTCAGAGCACCTCGTGCATGCTCTATGGGCATACAACTGTCGTTGAGGATAAATGCTTGGACCTTCGAGCCAAAGGCTCTCGAAAGGATCGACCTCAACCGTTCCTGAAGTTAGGAAGTGATATATCTGAACGTTCTTTGCTTCCAAAGAGTTCCACAGGTTGCTGGAATCCTCTTGATTCCGGCCGGAGTTTCCGCTTGGTGTTGTCATGTTTGGATTAGATATCTTAGAGCCGACAATTGTTGAGTCCAACTTCCTGTATTCGCTACGGGAATATCCCATTTCAAAGGGCGGGATTTGTGCTTGCTCTATTGGGGTGACCCAATTGCCATCAGAAGTGATTTGAACATCTTGTGTGGACATCTCAAGGGAGCAAGCAAAAGTTCCACCCTTTCTTCCAGAGAATCGAAGCTTGTCGGCCAGCCGAGAGACCGCAATTGCGCTATTTAACAGCCTTCGTCAGTGTTACTCGTCTTTTTGAATTATTTAAGCCGTGGAAGGGGAAGGGATTCAAGTGTACTCACCTCCTTTTGAAAAGGATCGAATTGAATTGTAAAAGCTTGAAAGGTTCAATTGAACGTGCCCCCTTTCAATCCGCATGCACACACAGCACACCACCTAAACAAGTCAATAAGAGAAATCGACTACAGGAGATATAGAAACAGAGAGACATATAGAGTTGATAGAGAATGAAAGAATGCAGATGGACTTACCAGAATCAAACCGAAGTCTGTTCAAACTGTCCAAACACGACAACTATAGATCGAGCCCCCATCAAGCAGTCGAACCCCAAGACAAGTCAAAAACAAAAAGATGTTTCTCAATTCTCAAAGTATCTCAGAATCCAACACAACAATAAAAACCATCAACAATCATCAATTCCACATCCAAAGAAATGAAATCAAAGATTGTTGTTAATCCAAGTCGGAGTATGTTCCGAGACAAAAGAGAAAAGAGAAATAAGAACCGAGAGATTGGAAATCCAAATGCAAACTCGGCAAGCTATCAAACAATTTTCCAAAATTCACCAAATGTGCCTTCGAGGGCAGACTAAAGTTAAACGAGATTGTTTGTAGGGTTGAGACTCGGATATTCGGATGTAGAAAGGGAAGTGGCTATCGAAGTGAAGTGAAATAAGTGGTTGAGTGAAGTGAGTGAGTGGTTATTTTGTGTGCTTTCCTTTTTGGGAAGGAAGTTGGGGATTTTTTGCAGGGGTTTTGGGTTTGGGGATAGAGGACTTGATGTGAGGCTTGTTTTTTGGAGGGGGTTTTGATGAGCTGTGATGGATGGGTTGGATGGACTCTGGGGATATTGGATTGGATTGGAGTAGGTGTGGGTGTAATGGGTATATAGATATCGAGGTTTAGTATGAAGACTCTCCCCTCTCCTCTGCTCAGTACTCCTCGGTTTCATACATTGACCGGTACGTTGATTTAATATTACGGTGCCCAACCATAACAACATTCAAGATTAAGAACTCTTCAAATAGAAAAGTAAGAATAGCCTCACTAGGAAGTAAATGCTCATAAAGCAGAGAGAAACTTTTCTCATCTCATCCATCCACCCACACAACAAAAGTAAACATTTTGAAGAAAGCACATTCAACAATCCAACTCACACAACAATGATTCTCAAGTCCAATTTTGCAATAAATCGAGATAAATCAAGATAATATTCTTACAGTAAAATTACCATAGTACAATAATATGATACAATACAGATATTTCCACCACTCCTTCTCATCCCTGTACCGTTTGTGTGTGTGTGCCCATACCAATTCATTTCCCTACATACAAGATAACAATCCAACGATCAAACCCGGAAAGCTGGGAATACATCAACTAGAAAAAAGTTAGCAATGTAAAAAGTACACGTAAAATATAGATAAACATACCAAAGCCACCACAACATCCAAATGCAAACCTTAACAGTCCAAGTAGATGCCAGCATGCATTGTTCCAGCGAGATCACAATAATAAGACTCTCCATATCCAGTAATTATCTCGAAGGGTGGTGCAATATTATCAGGTGGTTTAACCTCTAGGGTCAAAAGACGGTTGACTTCTTCACAATGTTCGGGACTTGGGCCGATATCGCTTTGAAATGATACTCGCCTCAACCCCTCATACTAATATAACCCTTCTCCATATCTTTATCACATCTCACAGTATTTTCCACCATCTGTTTTCATCCTATGTCTTGATTGTTTCAATACATCTACCACAAAAGCCCCTTTTTCTCCAATTCTTCAAGACTTTAGCTTCCAACTCCCCCAGAACCAAATCCTAAAATACAAATACTCATCTCATGCCTTCAACTCAGTGCCCATATTCTCCATATCATAAAGACGACGGTAAATATTTAAAGCCTAAAGTTCACCGGGAGATGGAGAGGGTCACCGGGCAACAGGAAGGGGGTCTCGCCAGGAAGCAAGCTGTATTTGGCCGTATTTGTTCTTCTTGACCTTTGATTCTATCAACGACGTCTTGGGGCTTGGTCATGGTCTGCGAGATCCTCCGGTGGGAAGAGATTGGTGGCATAGCGGGCAGAGATATACCAGCAGAGTAATATAGAGCACTCTGGTGGGAAGAGATTGGTTGCATAGCGGGCAGGGACGTACGAGGAAAGTGAGCGACGCCGAGCTGCGGGGTTGGCGGTGGCTTGCTTCGATCTAGAGGTTTGACCCTCTTTCTCCGCTGTCTAAACATTCGTTATATGTATCGTTCGTAGGATAGTAATCTGCATTCCCCGAGCTTGACATTGGGGGGAGAACTCGAGTTGAGCGAATGGTGTTACTTGGCTCTGTAGATTTCTTAGATCTATCTTCAGAATATTTAGGTCGGTAGTAATCACTATTCTGGCATCCCCTACCCGAGGGAAAGAAAGTAAAATCATATTGCCTGGCATTGACAGTGGTTGGCTATGGTATTAAGCGCGCCTTTGCACGCAAGCAGAAATTCTGGGCGCTGAGCACCCACTACCACGTATGCCATTTCATCATGTGGCCATCTAGGCGGGCATCATGCCGTTCGACTAAAGTCATGTTACACGTCTCTCCGAGCTGCCTCTTTGTCTTCAAGCGGGGCTCTGCATCTGTATCTGTATCGGTATCAGAGTAATGCCTAGCGCGCAGTCTCGCATGGAGTTCAGGGTCGTAAGCATCTAAAGCAACCCTCCTGTCGGGAGGGTAAATTGAAGTCTTGTTACACGTCTCTCCGAACATTGTATCCCTTCGTTTCCCAAAATCTCACCAGTATCGACGCCAGTTCTAGTTCATCGTCGTCCATGATGGGGGGAAGATCTGGAAAAGAATCCAAGTCATCCATTTTGATTGAGAAGATAAGTCTTTGCTTTATAGTATAGTATCTCTAACAAGGAGTGTTGACAAAAAGAGTTATCTTTCAGATCGGAGGAAGATAGAAAGTTGGTTCAGGTTCCGGGTGGTGTATCTCTGGCTTCATCCAAAGCGTTGATTCCAGTCGATTGTGTCTCGACTTGGAAATATACATAGTCCATGTCCGGATACATTGTTGTGCCAGAACCGGAAGGCAATAAAGGGCTTTGGCGACTCATGTTACACGTCTCTCCGAACATCGTAGTCTCTCCGAACATTGTATCCTTTGGTTTCCCAGAATCTTTATCACACTGGTGAAGAAGACTTGGAAACACCCGGATCTGTTTAGGTGTTTCCGTGTCTTCTTCACCAGTGCGATGAACTCCTCGTCGGACCGAAGACGCGATCAGCTCATATAGAGCTTGGACCTTTGGTAGGTTTCCCAGTCTAGTGTTTGACTGACCTTGATTTGCGATGTACTGTGCGGGGTAGACACCTGGTAGCGCCGATATTGACTTTGGCTGGCTTGCGATGTATTGTGCTTGGGCCTTTGGTAGGTTGCTTAACAGGCTGACCACTCATGTTCGGCGCGTCGTTTTGATTCATTTTCTCTGACTATTCCTCATGGGGTGTTTGTGGCATATAAAGCTGATTTCCATCGTGGACGGGGTTGTGGTGTCGTTGTAGCTGAAGTAATTTCTGCCTTGAGCCATCGAGAAAGGCGTCAACCAAGTTTTGATATCATAAGATCTTCGCGCATTGTCTTATCATCGACATCCAGTAGGAGAATACCCCCGGAAAATGTCTCTGCCTTCCCGCCAAGAATCATGATTGAAGACTACAATAAAAAGGATCCGTTTGAAGTCGAGAATGCTCCAGGTAACCAGACGAGCCAGTAGGTTCGGGTGGAGCCTTTTTTTCGAGAGGAATATTTTCATCCAATCCTGTAGAGGCTGATGGGGTCACCGAACTCCGCTAAACAACGGGACAGCATGATTCGGAATGGTAGCACACAATAGAGTACAGCTGTAAGTTGTTTCTCTCATTCTTGTGAAGCTGTATGCTGGTTGGCCTGCGCGGTGGGTCCTTGTTTCTGCTTCAATTTTCTGTTAGTAATGAGCGTTTTGATGATCGATGACATGAAGAACATGAAAACAATTTCTTAACAAAAAGAACTCCAAATAAACTTACATATTCACATGATTTTCGAGTGCACGCCGAAGCGGCTAAGGGGAAATAAGTATATTCATAGCTAATCTAAACAAACAGTATACACTACACCCCAGATTGAAGCAATCAGCCATCCGACCATGTCGTTCATCTACTATCCGCCACCACCACCATCAGCACACAAAAATACATCGCTAGACTACCACTGCCACTCGTCGTCGCTGCACCCGTTGGGTTCTTGCTCATCTTCTCTCGGTTCACGTCGCCGTCGGATGGCTAATATGGAGAACCCATTTGTGCGACCGGTGGAGGCAAAGGCGAACCCCTATGATGTTGGGCAGCTTGCTGCTGCTGCTGTTGTTGCAAAGGATCTAAAGAACCCATACTTGGTAAAGAAAGAGAACCGTTATCCGCAATGCGGTTCCTCAACAACGGCAGAGATGACTTTGTAGATCAGCACTTTTGATATAGGATTTGAGGTCCTCCCTTGGCGTGGGATTTCCTCCTGCCACTGGATGTAGGTTAGCCGCCAAATATCCATGCTTAGGGGGATAAAGGAAACATACAAATGGCATCGTAAACTCGGATCATCTATAGGGTGATCCCGCGGCGAGCCGGTAATGGGGTCGCCTTGGCCCATCGACACAATACAATCTCTATCCATTCCTGTCCAATCTCGGCCGTCGAAACACTCGTTTGAATTTGTCGACGAACAAGTCTCGTTCCTCAATTTTATTGTTCATCCCTTTGGGAAGAAAACAAAACTCTGGGTCCGCCCTTGAGTTTTCACCCAAGGCTCGCTTCTCTGCTTCTTTGCGCGCGAGTTTTTGTTCTTCGAAAACATATAGATACCAGCAAATTCTGAAGATGAGCCTGGTATGCTGTTGCCGGTCTTCACCACACCAACACAGTGAATGTGAAGCTGGTACCGTTGGCCCGGGGCACTGAGTAAATCTTGCCTTTAGTGCAGGGGAGTCTTCCGCTCCATCTAAAGTGCCGACTGCAGCTGATTTGGGGTTAACAGCGAATGATTCTTGAGAGATGAAGAAGAAAATCGTACTCGTCTTCATGGCTGTGTGTTAGAAAAGGAAAAACAAGAAGTGGATTTGCTGGGAAACTCACAAAATGATCACAAAAATGAGGGGACGCACGCCAAAAGGCGGCTACGGGAAATTTCCTCGCATTGCTATCTAAAACTAAATCTAATACACAAATTATAGTACAAAATTTCCCGATGTAACAACATTTCAAGCCACCCAATTGGCTAACTCAGCCATGCTGGAGAGAAAGACGGCGCTCGTGATTCCCCCTTTTCAATGCCAGATGTCTTTCCATAATTTCCCTCATCCTGTGCATCTTGCACTTCACTGTAAGTACGCCTGTTAGAGGTCACTGGCTGGCTTAGCAGTCAATGTAGCTTCAGCGGCCTTGACAGCATCCGTTTCTTTTTTAGCAGAAGGCAGCTGGAGAAGTAGAGACCTCGGTTCCAGGTTGCCCATTAGGAATCTTGCTAGGGTAGCTTTCCAATTTGTCGATGATCTCCGGAATGCTTGCCTTTTGAATACGCTGGCTTAGGAGCAACATTGAGTGGCTTGACAGGATTGACAGGTGCCGGGAGTCTCGAGGGTTGTTGCTGTTGTTGAGGAGTGTCAATCCCGTCAAGCCACTTAATGTTGCTCCCAAGCCAGGCTGAGGAGAAATCCATCTTTGCGAGATATCCGCTATAGCAGGACCATGCTTGGCGAGGAGTCTGCTACGCCATAAGTCGGATTTGAGATCGATGATGTCGATACAGAAAGTGGTGCCAAAGATCTTACCCATGAATCCCGTCTTCTTGGATTTGCCATCTTGAAAACTTGGAAACTCAACCTCCCAGTACCCAGCTTGGTAGGAAGGGTATGTTTGATTGGATGGCTTGTACTCTGGATAGCATTCCAATGCCTTGGGAGCATAGCAAAATGCGAGCGACGTTGGTGTATACGTCTATAACAGGAATTTCGTAGTATGGTAAGATCGCACCAGGGTAGGAGGGAAGTCGTATTGTGAGCCGTGGTAAGGATATGATGGTGCCCACGAGGCTGGCTGAAGGAGATAGTTCCCCTGCACTTGATTTCCAGTTTGGAAGGAGAGTGTTATAGGAAGTGTAAGTATACTAACTTTCAACCCATATCGTATCCCAGCACTTCCTATCCTATCCACCAATCGAAAGATTACAACCACTTAATTATCATCGTCGCTGAGTTCTTCTCCACCTTCATCCTCCCAAATCTCCTTGAACTGCGCCTCAAGAAAAGCCCTAGGAAGTGTAAGTATTCTACCCCATATTAATGCCTAGGGGTATCGAGTGCGCCTGGCTCTTATGAGATGTCGTTGATGGGAGCGTTTGGGGGAGCAGATACAATGCCAAGGGCGAGTAGATCGGCCTCTGCTATGCCTGATAGATTGGCTCATGTGGATCCGCAAGATAAGACCAGGGAGATGTTTGGAAGAAAAGATTCCTCCCTGCAATAAAGCTCAAGTCCTCATTCTTCTCCTGTTCCCCTAACAAATGAAATGGTTTGAGGGGTTCTTTACCAGTAATTGGTTCTGGGTCTCGGACAGGAGGTCTAAATGCTTTCCACCAATTCTTCAATAAAGCAGAGGACAGGCAGGCACCAATGCAAGAAGACGCGGGCACTTGTGTCTTCTTGCATTGGTGCTGCCTGTCGTTTGACAGATCTGCCACTTGCTTGAGGAGGGAACACATTTAGCCAGAACTCTGAAATGTGGTTCAGTTGTGATATCTCGGAGAGCTGCTGGTGGAGGAACGGCAATGACCGTGATAGGTCTTGAGTGGTCCAGCTTTGATGATGAGTCGAGATCTTTCTAGTATGATGACTTCTCTGGTGATGTGAAGTTCTGAATTGCTCAGGAGGAAGAGAAGTACCACCACTGAGATATAATTAGCCAACATGCTTTGTTCCTTAGTGGGGTCGCAAAATACCTTTGCCTTCACGTTATCGAATGAGGGCGGCTTTGCCAATCTGGTAGATCGGC
>JWJA01005333.1:0-13136 GCA_000812885.1 Lanzia echinophila
GGGGTCAATTCCTGGTGGAATTCGCACCCGGCGCAGAAAGTGCGGGATTTGAGAAGACCAAGTGGGATGAGTGGATGTGGAGCTAATTTCTTCATGGATTCCCAGATTGGGAATGCAATGAGACAGGTGATACCGAGAACAATCATGATAATGATGTCGGGACTCGACCATCCACGTGCTGCCTTTGATGCTATGGTAAGTGGGATTAAGATGAGTGCAAATGCGGCACTGAGAAGAATCATTCCGAGAAGATCAAGATCAAACCAGATGCTTTTGGCAATCTGTAATGGACCCAATCCTTTCCATGGGGACGGTGCAGTTAACCCAAGTCTCTTTGCCTTCCTATTATTGAAGAATAGTGACAATGCCAAAGGCAGGAACGCAGCCGGCAAGATAATACACCAAATTCCATAACCCCATCGCCAAGTTGTAGTCTTAAGAATTTGATTTCCAATCGGTGCGCCGATCCAGACAGTGATCAAGAACGGGATATCGGGCAAACTAGACCAGAGCGCACGATTGACGAGATCGCTGGTATCGGCGATAAAGATCTGCTGCAGGATTTGCAGGCCCGTAGCGCCCATTGAGTAGAAGATTTGGGCCGCGGCATATGTTTGTACGTTGGTGGATGTGGCTTGTTGGATGTAACCAATGACGAAGAGTAGGACGCAGAGGGAAAACGCCTCGAGACGACCGAATACGTCGGCAATTTTGGCCATGGGTGGTTTGATTACGGCTTGTCACTGTTAGTGTACATCTGTGTATGTGTGTGGGAATGAGACACGGGTGTCTTACCATTGACTACACCTTGGACGACATATACGGTAGAGATCAATGAGTGATTATTGAAGGAGCTCGTAGCGAAAACAGCAAGTGAAGCTACAACTTGTCCTTCAAGAGAGGTACTGAAAGCAATGAGAAAGATTCTATCTTTGAGTTAGTAATAGATCAAGTGTGGAAATGAGACAATGTGATATACCCTATATATGCCATGATCAAGCCCCATTTCGTCCAAGTCATGGATACCGCTTCCATGTTCTGGACACCGGCCTGAGTCTCATTTGCTTCATGGTTTTGAACCCCGGACTGCCTTTCCATGTCTGCTTTTTCAGTGTCCTGATTGAGTACGATGTTTGCATTTTGGAGTGATCCGTCAAAAGCTGGATTCTTCGAAAGAGAGTCGGAAGAGGATTCCGTAATATCAAGACTCCTCCGCGGGAGCGTTTTCAAGGGTACATCCATGATGAGTGTGCTTTGTCGTCGATCAAGAGTGTTACTATTACCGTACAAGGGAAAAACAAGAGAGGAAGAGACCGTACAGTGTTTCTTGTAAATAATTATCTGAAAATAAAAAATATTTTTCAGTGCTGTACTAGTACGCAGCTTAAACCCCAAGCATTAACGGTTTCTGGGGGAGAAGTCATTAGTGCATACGCCGTCCAAAGCTTATATCCAGTATTTCCGTCCTAGACTTCTAAACACACCATTTTCTCCTGATGATATAATTCCTTCCAGAGGAATCTCAAAAGGCAAAGCACTGGATGGGGCTCATCAAAATCACCCACCCACCCTAGAGTTCATGATGATTGCCTACAGACTCGCTTTACAGGACCAACTTCGCATATCTCCATGAAAATGTGGCGTTGAGGGACTTTTGATGATCACTACATTAGTATAGCTTGAGGCATACCTAGATGCGTAGCTAAAGTATCTTTATTTTCTTATCAGATGATCTAAGTAGATAGAACTTTGAAATGCTGGGAAGAAGATTGATGAGCTCATACTTGGCTTGAAGTGGTAAGATGCACTAACTTAAGTAGTAGTTGCAGTAATTCATTGACCACTTCATTAACCACTCTCAAAGTCTTAAATCAACTTAATAAATTAAATCTTTAAAATAAAAACTTTTGTATTCAGGAATTTGATTGTTCAAATCTCACTCAACCATTGTATAAATAATAGCTTCAACGACTGGATCGAAATTAAAAGTCAAAGTATAGATTTGTGAGAGTGCTGGTTAATGAATCACTGTACTCACTGGCGGTGATGATGCAGTTGGCGAATGTTTCCAAAAATCGAAAAATTGAAACTCTGTCAAACAAGACGCGAGCCTTCACGTAATTCAAAATACTTAGACACCAGCGTAGGCATGCCATCTTTCTTTTGCCATAGAAAGGCCATGTCTTTCGTCTTTAATCTTGAAAATAAAATAGCCCACGGTGTTCGAGATCTTTCTGTTCAGAAGAAGAAGATCGATAACCAGAGAGGATATGGTTTCGATTCTGGACGTTCCTTTTTTAAGCAACATGTATGCAGCTATTTCAACTATTCGAATCAAGTAATGCAAAATTGTGGTTCTGCTTCTCGAAGCTGGTACATGACACCTAGAACCAGATACAAGGCAAGGATAAAATATTAAGCTGCCTTGTCATGGGCTTTGAGATTGTTGAACAGGTAAAAATCAAACGCAGCAACTAAAGATTTTCTCTGTTCAATTTGGGGGGTATTTGTATCCTACCAACTGTCTACTTCGTCATCGATTACGGTGTCTTGGCGAATTCCGTTGGTCTGAAATTGAAGATGTCATTCAGTTTCCCGAAATCTGCATCATCGGGAAGGAAATCTGCCCTAACTTCGACAGGCTGGCCTCCATGTTTCATAAAGAAATTCCCTTGAGTGAGGGGTAATTTAGAGCGAAGGGTATGGTTGGGATACCATTGAGCCTGATCAATACTTATTAACTTTCCATAAAGTTTACGAAGTGTTTGTCTTATCAGGCACTATTGGTATACTCCGGAGGTGGGAACTTACTTGATAACCTAGAGCAATCATAATCCGATAGTCTTCGCTTTCGTTGGGCATTCCAGCATGCCAAGTTCTCAGATCTCTCAGAATTATGTCTCCCTTGTCACAGACGGGCTGGATTGGTGGTCGAATCGTTCTTCTGTGTTCAAAAATGTCTTTCTTTACATCACATGTAGGCTCGCCCACCATGAGCTTGCCATTCGCGAGTTTCGAATCTGGAGTCGCTGGAATCTGGTCGTCGCCAGACGTATGGGCATGTGAACCGAGCCAGAATTCTGTTGAGCCAGTTGAAGGGTTGAATGGACAGAGAGGGACATTGGCGATAGCATAGAAAGGGCATTTGGGGTGGATGAATGTGATGTCCTTATGAACAGGTTGGCGGAGGCCTTTGGTGTTTGGCAATGCATTGTTGCCCGTCACAAAGTTCCAGATGGGTTTAGAACCGAGGTAACTGGATTCCAAATTGTAAGTCTAAACTTTCGTTTTCAATGTTTAAGTAAAGCATACGCATTCATGATTTGAATAACAAAAGGATTGAAGAACACATCGTTGTGGAGGTACTCTTCGTGTATCAATGGTGGCGCCTGAAGAATGTTCGCTGGGGTGTCGTTAGCTTCTTATTCAAGATGAAGCTTATATCGTCATACAATTCACCCCTTGATTGAATGGCTTCACCTCATCCCTAATCAATTGATCTGCTTCTTTGCTCATATAGGCATTAATTTGATCGACGTGTGCAACATCCACGATAGATTTGAGAACCACAAGGCCATCCTGATGCAAGGCTTCTAATGCAGACTGTAAATTCGGTATGTCGTATGATGATGACTTTCGTTCGTCTAATGTAACGTTGATGATTTTTGGGCCATCCACAAATTCTCCGTTTACAGGTGTCATGGCCATTTTGAGTACAGTACTAATAGCGGACAAGGTAGGTTTACGAGTATTTGACCAGAAGTTACTATTCACTCACTTGAGTGGTAGAACTACAAGTCAAATCCTCCGGTAAATAAATGCATTGTCCAAATCCATCCCAATAATTTGAATTTATCCATGCCATGTTCTTCGCCATTCCATCTTTGTTATTTGATGGAGTAAGACGGCCAAGTCCGCCCTTATCATGTATCATCCAGCGATAAGGTATCCCAGGGAAGATCGTAAATCCGCGTATCTTAACTGGGCAACTGGTCAAGTGTTTCTCAGCAAAATTGGATAAATGTCCGAAAAAGCTATCAAAATCTAACCCATAATGGATTTGACATCCGTTTATATTCGACGCCGCAGTGTAACCGTTCCTACTTATTTTTGCTTCTAGGCAACGAACGGTTTAGCCCACCAAGGCCGTCTAGATAAGTCGGCTTTTAAGTGGATAAGAGGATCAGAAGATTGGATTATTCCTAGCATCTTGAATCCATACCTTACGGAGTAGAATACTTTTGCCAAGCATCACAAGACAAGGTACATGGAATATTACTTAAGTCGTTTGAAGCGAAAGCAAATTTCAAAACTATTATCTTATGAGAATATTTTCACAATTGTAATTGTAACCTCATGAATTGTTGTTGTCGTCGTCGTTTTCGAGCTTAGAAGCAAAGCTGTGTTTGTTTGCCTTTTTTGGCCCACAGAAGAAAAATTTCTGACCCGAGGCAATTGATGCACGCTAAGATTAGCTTGTACTGCCATTTTACACCGCCGTCATAACATAATGCTTAATTTCAATACTTCGGAGAAGGCTGCAGCTTTGAAGAGAGGATTTACCAGTCGTCAAGGTTTTGTTGATCTAGTCACAGTTCGCGAAACCGCACTCGATGAACATGGACATCCAGATACTTCGAAACAATGGAGCAATGAGGATCTGGATCCTACGCCACCAGAGAAAAGAACATGGCGATGGTGGAATTTTGTTACATTCTATCTGGGCATAGCTATGGGAAACTGGACCCGTAAATTGCCCTTTCTTCAAAGCAGAATTGGAGTGATTTATAAGAGGTGATGGCTAACTCTTCAATGCTCTAGTTGGGTCGACTATGGTTGGCATCGGATTGAATTGGTGGCAGTCGATTCTTGTTATCGCGGCCAGTCAAGTAATCAGTTCCGCAGCGATGTTCTTCAATTCGAGGTTCGTACAGGTATTGAAGTAGCTACTGCGCAGCACTTTGACTGACAATTTGGAAGGTGTGCAAGTGTGTATCACATCGGATACCCTGTGGTTGCTAGAAGTGTCTTCGGAATGTATGGAAGTTATTATTTCGTCGGAGCTAGAGCAGCATTGGCAATCATCTGGTATGGTGTACAATGTAAGTTTCTCAATATTCTTCGTTTCCAAGATATATGCATTCAATCATTTCTCATTGTCCAACTGCAGTTGGCGATTTCGCTAACTAAAAGATAAATAGTGTTCTCCGGCGCGAGCTTCATGAGCAAT
Source organism: Lanzia echinophila (assembly GCA_000812885.1). NCBI lineage: Eukaryota > Fungi > Ascomycota > Leotiomycetes > Helotiales > Rutstroemiaceae > Lanzia > Lanzia echinophila. Next base: position 5,231 of record JWJA01005333.1, read on the forward strand.
ATCCTTCGGTGCATATTTGGACACAACTTCACGGATATTCCCAATCATATTCCTGAGTCGATTGGTATTACCTCTGGGAACATGCTGGCTTTCTTCTTATTCTGGCTCGTACATTTCCCATTCTGCGCGTTCCGACCATACCAACTCCGAGCATTCTTCTGGTTCAAATCGATCATCGTCCTTCCTGCAGTTTTCGGTCTGTTCATATTCTGTATGGCAAATACGCATGGCAAAGTCGGCACGGTTTTCACTTCCACAGTTGATAAAGGAGCGGCATACGGTTGGTTCATCCTGTATGGCATCAATTCAGGGATGGGAAACACAGCAACTCTCATTACCAACCAACCGGATATTGCTAGATGGAGTAAGACAAAATCAGGGGCCCAATGGTCTCAAATGATCACACAGCCCATCGGTGTCACACTATCTGCCTCCCTAGGTATTTTGGCCACTGCTGCCGTCAACAACAACTGGGGATTGAATTTGTGGAATCCATGGGATCTACTTTCTGCCATTCTTGATAGATACTGGTCGGGTAGCACGCGTTTTGCTGTTTTCCTAGCTGCGTTTGCATGGATGGTCTCTATCCTTGGGACAAACATTGCAGCCAATATGATTCCTTTCGGCTCCGACAGCACATTATTGTTCCCTCGGTTTCTTACCATTCCTCGGGGTCAATTCCTGGTGGAATTTTTGGCATTTGCAATCTGCCCTTGGAAGATCCTCGCCTCTGCTAGTGTCTTTACCACGTTCCTTTCAGGATATGGTATATTTATGGCAAGTGTGGTCGCAATTATGATCTGCGATTGTAAGTTTTCTTCCTTTTCCATCTTAATGTTTGTCCGAAACTTCAGGTCATATTTTCTACATGTCTCAATTGAATTCGAATATTGTTGTCTGAAAGGCCTCTCATGCTAATTCTTGGATTAAGACTACCTTCTCACCAAAGGCAATGTTTTCGTTGGACACCTCTACAACCCATCGAAGACGAACCAACATTACTACTATCATCGAGGTTGGAATGTCCAAGCCGTCATTGCGTATTTGGCGGGCATAGCATTGCCTTTCCCTGGATTTGTAGGTACTCTAGGAGCATCAGTATCCACCAGTGCTACTAATCTTGGCCGTCTCGGCTGGATTCTATCGTTTACGGTCAGCTTTTGTCTATATTTTGCGATCTGTAAGATATGGCCAACGAAAAACCAGAAGCTAATCAAGGAAATGGGTCTTGGATGGGAGTCTCAATATGGAGACTTTGTTTTGGCAGAAGATGGTACTCAGATCGCCGAGGATGGAAATAGTGTCCGAGCTATCAGTGACGGTTCAAACGATCCCCCAAAGGCGGTTGATTATGAAAAGCAGTAGATGGATAATGACGACAAGGTTGGTAATGATCAGATATGGATATCATTTTCATAGAAGCAATACATGAATTTGTACGAGATTCTCTCCTACATGTTGTGCTGGTTCAGCCAATAACGGAAAATTACAGATCAATCCTCAGTATGATAAAGTGTATACTGGTTAGGTGAAATATCCCTTCTCTTTTGCCCCTTTCTGATTTCTATCGGAAGCTTTTCGGGACAATTTCAAACTTTGATTCCACTCTATCGGTGGTGACACGGGTGAGGTAATGGCCTCGTTTATAAATGGCGCATAGAGTAAGTTGATCACATCGCGACGGTGACACCAGCACCATGATAGTCAACGATTCTATGTAACTTTACTTCCTTTAACATGATTTCCTAATCCGGATCTGGAGCGTTGGAGTAAGGTTACCCTGAAAGAAAACTTCTTGATTTTGATGATATCTTAGGGCTAAAGTTCTCTAACCTAGTGGATAACGTTAGCGGGTCCTCTAAGGAGAGCTAGATAAACCAACGGAGTTCTATTTATATTGGATTAAACATTTGATCATTTTTTTCATATGAGGTGTGGATAATAATATATGAAAAAAAGAATTTTTATGCTAATCTCCGGATATAGTAATATCTAAATACCGATCTTTGTTTTGTTTCCTGACTAGACTTCTTGAAAAAATATTATCAGTTGCTTATCATTTCACTTTATATATATTCCAAAACACCTGACACACCTAACAAGATATTGCCTGGGCCTTATTATATCATGGATTCACGATGGAGAGCAGAACTATATAAACCATCCTCGGGTTGCGAGATTGCACCGCATCAAGTGCTAGAGGCCGAAGTTCGTGCTTATACATCTCCTGTCCTACATTGGTGTCCCCAGTGGGGTACTTGTAACCAGTCTACTAACAACAAGTTCATGTTTTAGCTCCTGGATGTAGAGATACAGGAATTGTCCCAGATTACAAAAGACATTGATACTCAACCATATGATCCTGAACTGTGGCTCAATCGAGGAAATTGTCTTCGCCGTTTGGGCTTTCCGGAACTCGCTGTGGGAGATGTATACAAAGCAAGACTTCTCGTGGAAGCTGCAGTGGGAGATGATGACTCGTCGTTGAGCACCAAATCATACGAAGCATACAGTACTAAGATATATCAACTGCATCAAACGCATCCGGCATGGATTCCGCGAAAATCACAAGTTGCCACGCCGGAACAGCTCAAGGCTCTAGTCATGTTCTTGCTAAAGAGGCTAGAGCTTCAGATCTGGACAGAGTTGATGGAAGGCTTAATGGCGTCCAACTCATGCACAGATTACCTTGAAGTAAGTAAAAATGCCGTGGCCAAATTTCCAGAAGATGAGGTTTTTCCTTCTGAAGTGGCGAATGCGGAATCATGGTTCTCGCAGCGTGAAAACATCCTCCAAGGCTATGTTGATAATGGCGAGATGACGACGGAATCAATGAAGATTACTCTGTATAATGGTGGTGTCTATCCAGTAGCGTATCCGTGGATGCCTGAAGATCTCATAGCTAGATCAGAAAATGCGATTCAGAAAATAGCAACAGAATTTAGTTCTGCCTCGTCAAATTGTATAGTTTCGCGAAGCCGAATCAGAGACGTTCAAAAGGAACCATCTCCAATCACTTCGAGTGCCGAAGAGGGCTCTGAGGATGAAAAGTCTTTGGACATGCAAAACCTGTCGATTGACAGAACAGCCGCAGAGGATGAGGTGCTTGGTGTGTTTGCAAAGAGAGACATTGTTGCGGAAGAAACGGTTCTCGTTGACCCCACACTTGCGGGTGCAGTTGCTAGCTCAGATCGCTGTCCGACTTGCTGTGGGCCGTTGGCAGAGAAGATCTCAAACCCATGTTGCGAGGTTTCTTATTGCAGCACTATCTGCTCCCAAAAAGCCCTGAAACATTTCCACTCGGTCGTATGTGGAAAAGACTTAGCATTCCTGGAACTAGATGAAAATCCAACAGCGCAGGATATCGAAACTGCTCTAGAATCTCAGCTACTCCTTCGTGTCATCGCTTTATCCATCAAAGAAAACGCAGATCATCCTCTAGAAACTTCAATGATATCTCGCCTTACCCCCGCATACAATATCGCCGATCCCCAACTCATCAGCTTCAACTTCAAAGACCACATCATAATACCCAACCGCATACTCAGCGAACTGGGTATCGATATATTCGCGAACAAACTCTACGATACTTGGGTAATCCACACAATACGCTGTCGCTTGCAAAACAACAAACACGGCCAAACATTCGACGACATCCCTGGTTCGGCAATCAGCCCCTTGTATTCAATGTTCAACCATAGTTGCGATCCAAATGTAGACTGGAGACATGACGCTGAGAATAGTACGGTGACTATGTTCGCCGAGCGAGATGCTAAAGAGGGTGAAGAGATGTTCATCTCGTATATTGGCAAGGGTGTGGGAAATCGTAAAGAAAGACAGGCGAAATTGATGCGTTGGTTTGGTATGCCTTGCAGGTGTAGCAAGTGTGAAGAAGAGAAGAATATCTTGTAAACTCGGACGACTAAGAAAGAAAAGAAAGATGATAGATCTGTGTGGAGAAATATGCTCGCAATTCTTAACGAGTATAGATTTTTCTATGCCAACTTCAAGCTAAAATAGAGGATAGATCAACATCAAGACCTTCTGGTGTCTTTTTAAAGACTCATCTAATTCCTCTCAATCCAATTCATACAAGCCACGCCTACTTCTCACCACTCACTTCCCAGATCTACATAAATTCCACACACGATACTTTACAAATTACTCCCCTCTTCCCTCTCCTCTATCACCAACAACCAGCACCCTCACCCCCTTACTCCCCTTTCTCGGCGCCGTCACAAAATGCACCCGCGTAATCTCCACATCTTTGATCGTCGTCTCATATAACTGAAACTCAAACCTTTGGATAAGATGCGCTGTTGCTAGATATAATTCTGCGTATGCTAGGCTGTGTTTTGTCATTATATTAGAGAAATAGATCTTTTGAATTCCGTGCGAGTGAAAGGGATTTGTATGGGAAAGGGTTTGTTTGTATAGAAATGTATATTCAAGGGGAAAAACTCACTTAATACCAGCACAAGCCCGACTACCTTTCGTAAAAGGCATGAAATATTTCTCGAGCTTGCGGTCTGCGCAGGCGTTGGTGTTGGATTCGGGGAGCCAGCGAGCGGGGGAGAATTTTTGGGGTGAGGGGAAGATGGTTGGGGAGTGGTGGATGAAGAGGTTGGTCATGCTTGTTGGGGTCTTGTGGATTTTGGGGGGGATGTTAGTGCAGTACGAGCGGGAGAAATGTATGTTTGGATATTATGGAGGGGAAAGGGATGGATGGGAGATATAAACATACGCCGGCCGGAATAGTCCACTTCCCAAATTGCAAATCCTCGTTTGGTGACACGCGCGGAAGGCGCACAGAGACTACACTTGACAGTCGTAATACCTCGGTAATACACGCCGTCTATAACATCCTCGATTAGCCCATCTCCTCTCATCTCATCACATTAACGGAATAGGCTCAGACAAACTAACCAAAAAAGGCAACTGTTCTAATTTTCCCCAAGTGATTTCCCCAATCCCATTAACTTCATCGCGTACCCTCTGCAGCATATCCGGATTATCCAAGAGATGATAAAACAAAACCGAAAGCGTCTGACCCGTGGTTTCGCTCCCCGCACCAATAAGAATATTGCCCTCATCCGCCAATCTGGAGACGGTTTTCTCATGCGGGGGAATTTGATCGCTATCGCGCAGCTCGTGGAAAATTGTATCTTGACGTGCTGCTTGCGAGTCTTCGTGCCGAAGAACTCGACTTACTTTGTTGCGGGAGTTCTATTTTCCATTGAAAGAAAATGTCAATGATGCATACATGCTTGGGCGCGGAAATAGGGGATACAAACCCTATGATGTCTCAAAACCGGGCCAGCCAACCGATCAGGCAATAGGCCCATAACCTTTAGGAGAAATGGAAAATGCATAAACAGCAACGCCATCTCCATAATCTGCTGCAAAGTATAATACCACTCCATCGCAACCTTCTTATCCGTCAGCGCGCCAAAAGACTCGCCATAACAATAATCCGAGATGATATCCAGAGTTAATGACGAAAAGACAACGCGGAGATCGAGCGGTTCTTTGGAGAGAAAGTGTGAGTGGAAGATATCTGAGAGGAGAGAGATCTTTGAAGTGATGAGGGGCTCGATGGCGTGGATGGATCGTTTGGAGAAGAAGTGGTTGATTGCAGAGCGCCGGAGACGATGCAAATCGTGCGGAATGGTCTCGAATGAGCTGTCCGGAGAGCCACCTCCGGCTACGAACCAGAGGTATCTGTGTAGCGGGTTTATCTTATTAGAACCTCATGTATAGCTTGAAATGAAATATGAGAGAATGATTGAGTGGTATATATTACTTCTCTCTCTTTTTGCCGCTTCCAGCATATAGCTCCTCATAATAATCCAGATCATCGATATGCAATTCCCACGGACTGATGCGAACGATTGGTCCTATAACATGAAGAATCCATTAACTCGTATACAAAGACATTTATTTGCTCATGAGTGAAGTAATACCGTATTTCTCATGCATTCTCTTAATTTCCCATATAAACTGGTTGTCAAGAACATGGTTGAAATAAAACTCATAGTACCTCGTCAAAGCCGCAAGTTTGGGACCTGGAAACTTGGATATGGGGGATAGGTAGAGACGATATATGACTCCATATATCATCCATAGAAACAGTGATGTGAAGATCAGGACTTCGAGGTTTAGAAATTGGGCCATGGTGAAAGTGATGGCAGATACTGTAGTTACTTAGAGCCCTTTCAAAAAAGACAAATGACAGGGCGGCATGGAGTATATATACATCCTCCCTTTCCTTGCCCAGCAATTCCATTGTCTAAAATATTCCCCAGAAATAGCCAAGGTTAAAAATCGCATCAAAATACCATAGTTGGACACACACACAGTATCACACACAGAACGACGCAACCCCTCCTCCGTTTCGGGGGAATAGTGGATACAGCGCGCATAGTCAGCCAAATGCGCCAAGACCCCTCCTGGCATCGACCTATCGAAACTCCAAATTCCATGAAATCTCACGTAATCAGAGATAGAATCATCATCATCGTAGTTCACGGCGCAGAAATCGGGATTTGAACAAGAGTACAGGGTTCTATTTACTAAGCTTGGTATGGTGCTACAAAACCCGGTAGTGTGTGACCATTGACAAGCTATGTCCAACCAATTCCATATTGTATCGGTAAGTAGCGGTGCGGGGTGGAAATAATAAATCTCCGAATTGCTGAGTTCAGTATCGTCAGACAAGGATTATATAAGCCCTGAAATAGTGATTGCTCATTTTCCAAACAGCCGCTAATGCAAGATATCGCCAAAAACAGTAATCATGGTGTACAGCGACGAGCAGTTCTCTCAATCTAGTTAGAGATTATCCCTCAAAACGGAAAACAGCGCGCTGCGAAACAAAATCAATTTAAACGTCAACTCCTGTCTATTTGGTTTATCCGTTCATGTGACCCCATACCGTCATTCAACTTTTCTCATTTAGCATCATATCACATCAAAGTCCCTTCTCCCTAACCCAACCACCTCACCCCAAAACCGGCGTCACAGACCCACTCCCCCTCTCAAAAAAACTAATATTCTCCCTCAAAGCCACATACTCGCTATCCGCATACCCCAACAACCCGTGAATCTCACTACTCCTCACACCTTTTATCCTCGCTATCTCAGCTGCACTATAGTTCACCAATGCTCTCCCAACCTCTATCCCGGTGCCTTCGATCTTGATATCCGGAGAAGAAGGCCGCTCAACAACTACGAGTCGCACTGCTTCTTGCTGCGCAAATGTCCCTTCTACATCGACTATGCCCACTGGGAGAAGACCCGCTTTGGCGGCGAGAGCGCGATGTGCACCGGCGTCGATGTATAGTGTTCCGTGCGGAGCGAGTCCGTGAAGAAGCCAAAAGTAGCGGTCTCGAATGGGTTGTTGAGAGGGAATGAAGCGTGTATGCAAGGGTGCTTCGATTGGGGTTGAAGCTGTAGCTGTGATGGAAAGTGAGGATGCGGATTTGATGAGTGTTTCTGTAGCATGTGTTGGTGAATCAGGACTGTTAAGTTTGTTGCCGGTAGAGGGGTTTTTAAGCGATTGTAAATATCGCACTATGTTAGCGATGTTTCCGGGGTTGGAGGATCGTGTTATGATGGTTGTTACGCCGGCGGAGGTGGCGAGACGGGCAGCGACGATTTTAGTAGACATTCCTCCTGTGCCTAGGCTGGACCCGGCGCTGGATACTGTACGTTGGAAGTCAATATATATATATGATGTGGAAGAAATGAGACACATACCGTCAGCTTGTAAGGCGCTAATATCTTCCACTACTTCAATAGTACGTACATCCGTGTTTGTTCGTGTTTTTGAATCGTAAAGACAATCAACATCGGCCATTAAGAACAGTTAATCTGCATGCAATATCGAGGCTATTATAATTGATTA
>JWJA01005335.1:0-15907 GCA_000812885.1 Lanzia echinophila
CTATCTATCTATTTTCCCTCTCGCATGCTACATGTCCAAATCCAACCCCACCCCATTTGGTCGCGATATCTTCATATATTAAGGCGGAAAACACCCCCATCCAATTTGCTTCCGTTCACAGAATATTGCATCCATCATTTTACGCAGCGTGGAATTTACTCATTGCACTTCATTTAGCGTTTGCGTTTTTCTTTCGCGTTTCCCTTTGTACGCATTCCTCCTAGAATCCTTGGATTCATTCTGTATTGATAGATCATTATTGACTTTTTTTTTTTCCAATCTTTTTCCGTTTACTTCTTTTCTATCAAAACGGTCAATTTCCTGGAGTTTAGCAAGCGGTGAATGATGGGTATGAGGGGAGGGGCGGCAACAGCTGGCTGCATCTAATACGAGGCAGGAATCTTGTGTTTTTGTTTTCTAGCATGTTCAATCCTGGCTGTTTGTTCGAAGCGAATCGCCTAACTAGCGACTGGTGTTCTGATGTATTATTATCTATCATTTATCTATCTTGTTTTGGGTTCAGGTTTTATCTAGTACGCATGCATGCATGGAAGATTAGCGAAGGGAGGAGAGTAGAAGAGAAGTTTGAGTGGCTTTGTTTTGCTTGGCCCGAGGGCTCGGATGATAAGAGAGGGGGTTAAGAATTGGTGCGAGTAGAGGATAGGGGGAGAGTGGTTGGTGAATATATAGCGAGCAAAGCATAGCATCCTTGGAAAGAAAAACAAGCATTCTTACTCCTACTTTTAGGATCGATCATCGCGTAACGACTGTATTGAGTTGAGCCTTTGACACGTACACAACACATCTATCCCTATACAGCCGTCTCCCTAGCCTTCGCATAGATCCAGAGCCCACAAAGCTACAGTAGGCCTATAGATGTCGAGATTTGACCCATAACTTCTACGAAATCAAATTTAGAAACAAGAACTTACACTCGCAAAGATACTACCACAAGCAAGCAGTGAATCAAAAAAAACTATTATGAGATTCTCCCCCTTAACTAACTATCGCCTACGCCACCTCTTCTTTCGGTACTCTTACAACCGACCTACAGCCCCTTCACAATACTCCTCTCATCAAACAAATCCCTCAACAAGCCCACCCTACATGCCTCCCAATCCGTCGCCCCCATCGAATACATACTTTCAAAGGCAAAAATACTCAGCTGACCAAAAAACGGCCTCAACACCTTTGCCACCAACTCATCCTTCCTTTCCCACGTGCCTTCATCATTAATGCCCGCTTTACGACCCAACAACGGTCTCCGCATTGAATGTTTGATCGTCTGCGTTGACGAAGATGTCGGTTCCGTTTGCAGACCTTGCGTCGGCGTAGCGGCCAAGCCGAGCTCTTCAGAAAGTTCATCTACGAGACTTACGGGGTGGTAGTTGGAAGGCCGGTAGACGGAATCGATTGTGTCGGTTATGAAGAGCCATTCATGCAGTTGGAAATCGTCCGGCGCGATGCAGAGGAGGGTGTCTAATAATTTGCATGCTTGGAGAACGGCGTAGTTATTGTATGTGTCGGAAGGTAAGCTGTGATCTGGTGCCACGACCGAGGAGATTGCAACGTGGAGTTCGGCGTTTATCAAGGGCCAAAGAGTGGCGAGGTGGATGGCTGAGGTTTTGAGAACGAGTGCGCGCAAAAGCATGTAGATGTCTGCGCGGGTAGTAGATGATGGGGAGGAAGTGGTGGTTGCCGAAAGGAGCTCAACAATTTTCTCTTGCATGGTTGGAAGGTCGATAACGAAGTTGTCGTCCATGGTGGCAAGGACAAGGGTGGCCATTCGGCGAAGGTTGAGTTGCGTTTTTCTATCGGCTTCGATTCGCGCCGAGGTGGCGCCCACACCAAAAACGATTCCAGCTGTAGAGGGTGCTACTAATCGTGATAGAAGTTCAGGCATTCGCTCTTTGTCACTTATTGTCCATTGCCTGAGTAGAGGTAGCCAGTCACTTTCGACAAGACTAACGCTGCTCGAAAAGAATCGAGGATCATTGAAAGCGTCTCCAAGATCTTTCCGCCAGGACTTCTGTGTATTGGGAAGCCTTGATAGTTGGTATAATAACACTAATGTGCTTTTTGAGACATTTTCCGGAAAGGCCTTGGATTTGAAGGTCGGCCCGATGACACTCGTGGAGACAATAGTTGCTGCATTTGTGACTCTATCAGGCTCGATAAGAATTTTCGGCAGATTGGGTGAAATTGATGCTAGGATGCCAACAATATCATCAGATCTTGGAGACGGCCGCGATGAAGCTGATCTTTGATCGTTATCTGGGCTCTTTTCTGAAACGCTTTCAGAAAAGCCCATGGGCCTAGTCGTGAACGTTGCTGTAAGCAACCGTAGAAAAAGGTCCTACTTATGTTAGACGACACTTGCAAGGGTACTACGGATTTTAAACTTACCCCTAGTTCTCTTCGCATCCGCCGTTGCTCTCCAAAATTAGTATTGTCAACCTTCTCACCTAGAATGGCGGCGAACTCCAAGAGGCTGGGTAATGTTTGCCGATGTGGAAATGGGTTTGCTAACAAATCTTTGAGGAAAGTCATACAATCCACCCATATCTCATCCATTGCATCATCTTCCAATGATCTGGCATACTCCACTAAGAACGTTACAAGATCTGTGTCGCTAAGGGACGATGTCAAGGTGGATTTCCTTGATGGATCCAGAGCGCCAGGATTCGTTCGACTGTATATTGCATTGAATATAGCTGGGATGGTATGTTTAGGTCTGGATCCATCAAGCACGTGTAGAAGACTAAATATAATCGGTGGCTTCGAACCATTTGGACCAGTAGCCGATTTCTGCCATATCTCAACTAGGGTTTCTAGACATTCCAAGGCTTCTGCCGTAAATAGATGCTCTAGGAGTCTACGAGCTCGGTTGCGCATGCGCAAAGACGTATAGTTGAACGAGGCTGTAGACTCGCTGTCTTGAGTACCACCTGGCCCTCCCCATGACCAGATAAGGAAACAAATCCGAACAGCATCTTGGAATGAGAGTAGCACGGTCAACCTATTATTAGCAGTGATGCTTCTTGACTGGGGTGTTTCAGAAGTAAATACTCCAGAAACCATATTTCCAAAAAAGCCTTGTGGCTGATTGTCGGGGCTCTTGACAAGCGAGGTTTTCATTTCGTCCTGCAATAACCGATCATGACCTTTCGCTAACACCAGTTCTAGTCCATTGAGCAAGGATATCAATGTAGACTCTGGAGCAGCAGATCCTTCTGACACCACACCGGGCTCTTTGAAGGTGGTTTGAAGGTTTGTAAAAGTGTCTCCGATCTGCGAACAAAGCGTTTCGACCAAAGGTATAAGTATTTGAAATATCGTGTCGGTATAGAATGGCAGGCATTCGGTCAGGAAGCTTACCCAGCTATCCAAGACCGGCCGACTCGAAGGAGCCTCGAATCCCGCCTGTAGACACTTTACTAACGATGGTGGAGGAGGAGGCATTGTGGGCAGAAGTTGCTCACTACGATCGAGTGCTAATGAAGCAACTGATGCGTTTACATGTTGCGTTAAAGACCGCCTTTCTGTAGTTGGAGAAGACGGGGTAGGCTCAGTTACAGGTCGGATCTTGAGAGCTGCATATACTACATCCAGTAATAGGACCTGAATGAAGGAGTCAATCCCTTCTAAAGAGCGACTCAATCTTTGAATGAGAATGTGTTCTAATTGAAGCCCCCAAAGGAATTGCGAGTAAGGACTTAACAAGATTTGGTGTAGTATAGTCAAAGCAGTGCGATGGAATTGATGGATATTTGGTTGCATGCGTGGATTTTCCGAACCACTGCTACCCGAAATTGCTTGTAAGCATACATGCACAAAGAATTCCAAAAGAGTGATTTCCTCGTCTCGTCCAGCTACGGAAGAGTTAGTATTTGTACTCAGGGAAGATCTATGTGCAATAGACTTACTTATTTGGAATAGGGGTCTATGAGACTTTTCAGTAGATATGTTATTTCTAGCCAGGGCTGCCCATGTGCTGTCGGAAGCCCATCGCAGCAGATTCGAAAGCGTTTGGAGGTAGTACAAACACTGGTCTAAATCATCTTCGGCGTCGTAAATTCGCATGTTGTAATGCGAGGTAGTTGAGGCATCCTCAAATCTTGTATGGAGAAATTTGTACGAGGCAAATTTAGTGACGAACAAGTAAAATAATCTAAACTTCTAGTCAGTAAACATCCAGACCGGTTTTGATTGGAGGCCATACTTGTCGATACCGATGAGGTTTTGTAGCCATATTCGTACAGTCATGAAAAGTTGAGTTCGCTCATCCAGAAGGGCATCAAGCAATAAGAAAAGAGGTTTCGCGAGTATAACTTCATAATAGACGGCTCCAGATAGCCGTGGAGTATTCTTTCTCTCATTATTTGAGCTTCGGCGGTCAAGATGGGAGGCGTTATCTTGTAAAGTGTGTGTCCATAAAACCCCAAAGCTTCTACCAGGATCAGCGTCTCGAGATGCATAGGTCCCATTCAGATCACGCTCTATCATCAAGCTGCAAATAGAGGCCTCTATATCATGATTTTCGAGGGAGAGTGTTGTTTGTAATTGCCAGAGACATCGTACTGTTTCAACATGATATTTGGGATGAGAAGCTGATAGATACGACCAGGCTAAACGAACGAGTGGATCCACCAGGCCCGATAATTCTGGTGCCGAAATGTAATGGTTGGAGAATAAACTCGTGGAAAGAGACATTATGGATGTGAAAGCAAGGAACGGGAGTTGAGCCGTTATGCTGAGTTTGTTTTGCATAGATTTTAACAACCCAGAGGTATCAAGACTTCCAACCTTTGGTACTTTGGCTAGTATTGTGACGAGAAGTTTACCTTTGACGCCAGCATCAGCACTCGCCACGGAACTTGACAGGCTCTGACAAGCAATATTACCAGCCTCGCGAACAAGTAATTCGCTAATATCCCGAGACGAATAAGGCGGTGGATATGCATCTAAATTTCCTTGTTCCTGAACATAAAATATGTTTAAAGTCCGCGATATTTCCGCATTGGAAAGAGCGCGCACTTCATCTTCATCATATTTGACCATTGATTGGCTTGTAGGCCTCACTTGGAACGCTCGTTCGGGAATGAGGTCAACCAATTCCATAGCAAGATCCAGAGCCAGCCTCTCGACTTCGTTCACTGACCGGGCAGCATCCTCGGACCTTTGCATCTTCTCCTTAGCATCCTCCAACATACTAAGTATGGCTAGAAGTGTTAATGGGGCGTGTATCAATAGCATTTCTTCTTCTCGCACATTGAAGTGGTTGATTATGAATGTGACAAGCGACAACTTGTCAATTTGGTCCTTGGTAGACAATTTGGTATCAGTTAGTGCTTGTGCTACCAACTGAACTATTTCACCCCAGATCAGACCACTTTCAACCCCGTCGAAGAACATACTCGCACTCCGGAGAACTTCTGAGAAGTCGGACTTGCTTGCAGCTTTGTCCTGGTATGACCGGACACTCCCAACAACAGGTAAGAAGATATCTGGGACAACGAGCCCGCCAATTTCCCATCGATCCATTAAAGACAAGCAGATACGAAATGGACGTGCTCTTTCTAGAGGATTGATGGTGTCTTTGGCGATCAGTTTTAGAAGTGCTCGCATTAGGGGCTGTAAACCATACGTTTCAAAATAATGCGTCCTGGAGGCAGCATGTGCTCCTAGATGATCTCCAGTCACGGAAGTTGGTGATTCTGGCCCGTTGTCATTGTCATGACCAACTGGCTCGGGCCCCAAAAGCCATGTCCACAGACGTCTGTTAAGACTCATATCTCGACGAGTTACAACTCCTGCAGCAGCGGTTATGAGAAGCTCGAGATCTTCCGGTTTCACACGCTTCTGTAAGACATTCGAGTGCAGGGGTAGATGGGTAACAAGAAGGTCTAAGAATCCACGCTGTATCAATAGTTGCTCGTCTCCCAACCCCGCAGAGAAGCATCGTAATAGTAGCCCTGGTTCTGGCGAAGTGACTATTTCGGCCAATTGGTCTTCGCTGACAGTTGTGCCATTCTTATCCGAGCCATTTGTCGCTGAAGCATTATGTTCGGCGGAAAGGGCATGCCCGAGGTTCGGAAGATTGCGATTTAAATAGGCCAAGGCTCCCAATCGCCGCCCATTACTTGTTATTGCAGCAAGAAAAAAACATTGCCAAAAATATTCATCCCCACTGCTGTTATTCTGCCCAAGGTCTGCCGTTCCTGCAGGTCTGACAACATTCTTGAAGCCATCAAGAAGTGTTAATGTACGCTCAAACTCTTCACTTGTTTCCTCCTCGAGCCCAGGTAACAGAGCTAATATTATTGCTTTCAAAGCGGGTCGCAGTGATCTGCCGTCGACCTTAAGTACGTGATTCTCTAGGAGATCAAGGAACGGGCCCCTCACAGAGAGGGAAGCAAACGACAGAGTAGTTGATAGGCCCGGTAGATACAAGGGCAAATCTTGAGATAGACCATCTTTCCCTATCATGGAGAATATGTAACCGTAGACTTCGAGAGCTTTCTGATGGACACCGGAAGGTAATGAGGGGTTCAAGCACTGAGCAAGACGTTTTGCGACAATTGGTTTCGAAGGGATTGTAGATATATTGGGAGGATGCGCTTGCAATGACTATTGTAAATGTCTCAGTAACTCATCCGTATACATTCTTGAAGCCACAGACCTTCAATAGACGCCCCAAAAAAGAGATATAATCCGCCCATTCTTGTAAAGCTGTGTCAAACAGCGAGAGAGAACGATCGACCCCAGAAGCATATCTGCGAAAGCCTTTGTCTTTATTTGGAGGTTCATCTGAAACCATAGATCAGCTCTGCCATGAAATTAAAAGCACGTTGTGAGCTCTACCTCCACCTAGCTGATTCCTCCATTTCCTTGAAACTGGGGATGCTCTTCCTGAGCTCGCAGGAGAAACCGACTGCCGCCCAGAGCTAGGCTCAAGAGCCATGATTCTTGCCGCACTTCACAGAAGTATATTGGAAGGCGATTTGCATCTTTTAATGTTGTTGTTCGTATTTAATTCATGAATTCATATCGTACGCGTGGCTTCTTTGATCAGTGAAGTTCGGATTCAAGGCTGACAAAATGTCGCTAAATTTTTGGCTCCAGCCCTGCGCAGCCTTAAAACATCCCTGTATTTACATTCTATCAACCTTCAACATAATTTCAACTTGTACATAAGTAAGTTACTACAAAACGCTGTGTTATGTACAGGCGGTGTAAATATTAACGTGCGTCTGCTAAATTCAAATTTATTCCCTCGCTGGGACCTCATGGGAGCTTCTCCCAACCTTTCGAGTACATCCTGCGCTGAACGAGCACATCCTGGAAAACCGCCGTCTGCACCAGTAACGGCCAACGATGTTGCCACGAATTCAATGACCCACAACGATGGCTCTGAGGCCTCGAAGCCTGCAGACCATGAATCACCCGAAAGCCCCATAAATGCTGCTAAAACCGCATCGAGCACAAAAACGAGCGTTGATCACGATGATATAGGGGAGTGCCGACCACCCTTACCTCCAAGACGACCTTCCTTACTTCAACTTGCAGAAAGACCAAACACTCCGAGATCTTTGTCCTACTCTAAGCGTCGCCCGGCCTTACAGTCGAAACCTACTACCGCGTTATCGTCCTTTGACATACAGACAGTATCATTTCCTGATGGATCGCGAGGGACTTTCTCCACTCCAGCAAGCCGGTCAGTTTCAGACGCGATACCAGGGCTGTCCAGTAGATCACACAGTAGAAGAGTTAGTCGTGCAGGGAGCGAAATTGATGACAATGCTAGTCTCATGAGCTATGCGCCCACACTAAAAGCAAACGGTGATCTCGCAAGTCTCCTGAATGACGGGCTGAACGTGCAAAGCCCTGCGTGGATAATGTTAAATTCTCAAGCCGATCAAGGAGAGCCATTTGATGAGACTTTAGTGATTGAGGATGCGTCTTTAAAGAACTTTGAACACGAGTTTGATGAAATTGGCGAGGTCGATAGCAAGGGCGGCAACGAAGACGAGTTACTTACCCAATGGAAGTCGAAACTCAAGCATTATTTAATACTTTCTTCGGCAGGAAAGCCTATATACAGCCGACATGGAGACCAAAATCTTATCAATGGATACATTGGAATTATTCAAACGATCATATCATTCTTCGAAACTTCGAAGGACCCTTTGATGGGGTTTACTGCTGGTAATACAAGATTCGTTATATCTACCGACGGACCCTTATATTTTGTGGCCATCAGCAAACTTGGGGAAAGTGATGTGCAATTGAGAGCTCAACTGGAAGCGCTATACATGCAGATTCTATCAACATTGACATTACCTACCCTGACTCATCTATTTACAAACCGACCGAACACAGATCTTCGGAGGCCACTAGAAGGTACAGAGACATTACTGTCATCATTAGCAGATACTTTTACAAAAGGGTCTCCATCTACTTTACTATCTGCATTGGAATGCCTCAAGATACGCAAATCCCAACGACATGTGATTAATAATACGCTGTTGAAAGCGCGAACGGAGAAACTTCTCTATGGATTGATTGTAGCTGGCGGTAGGCTGGTTAGTGTAATCAGACCGAAGCGCCATTCATTACATCCGAGTGACCTACAGCTGATCTTCAACATGCTTTTTGAAGCAGGGAGTGTCAGAGCTGGAGGCGGGGAGAATTGGATCCCTGTGTGCCTCCCTGGATTCAACAATAGAGGTTATCTATACATGTATGTGAGTTTTCTTGGCGCCGAGACAGAAGAAGCTGCCCAGAAAGACAACGCCTCAGACAAAAGTAAAAGCAAGGAGGATGAAATCGCAGTGTTATTGATAAGTGCCGACAAAGATTGTTTCTTCGAAATGAAACAAATGCGCGACGACGTTGTTGAAAAGCTAGAGAAAAACGGATGTATGGACATCATCAAAAAGGCTGTGCGCCAAGGACGACCCAGTACAACCGACCTTGTGCCTGGGACATCATTACGGCATTTTCTTTACAAGTCTCGAGCGAACGTTCAATTCACGATGCCATCATTCGATCCATATTTCAATAGTCTCGTTAGCCGACGAAGGTAAGATGTTTCATTTCATGAAGTAGATTTGTCTTGGTTTCTGAAAGCAACCTACTACATATGTTTCCACCACATTGGAACAAATAAGACCCGAAGCTATTTCAAAAACATGCTACAATACTTTCTGATTCCTCTCACATGAATAATTTCGAGTACTAACAAACCGTCCCGCAGACTTATGAACTGGTACCATAGCCTCCATGCCGCCACCCACAAGAAGCATTCGCATCTCAAAGTTCTCCACTGCGTCGGCCGCGACAACATCGCTCTGGCCTGGACGACACCGCATTTCGAATTCTACGGTATAGCTGGTCCGAACGCATCACGAGCAGGTCTTGCTCAAGGAGCAAACAAAATTATCCAATGGGTAAAGCGTGAGGAAGAGCGAGTGTTTATTGTCGGCGGCGCTGTCTTCTGATGGAGGACCGTCGGTTTTTCGTGGCATCTGCTTAGGAACGATTATTGATGGCCTTCGTAACTCTCATCATTCTGTTTGATCATAAAAGCGTCAACAACCTGCTTTCCTCGATGATTATGGTAGTGCGCCATACGAACACTGTTTGCACAAAATTAAACTTATGTCTCGACGAATGGGGGCTAGTGCGCTGCATACAGGTCGAAGCGTCGTAATATGATGTAAAATCATCAAGATATAGCATCTATACAAAAGCACTGTCAATAATCATCATACCCCATAGCATGAATACATTTACACCAAAGAACTTACATCTTCGGCGACGAAGGCTGGCGTCTAGTGTAAACGTCTGAACATCACTCGCAGCTTTGGTCTCCTTCGATTCGGCCTCGTCCTTGCTCTTCACTAAATATTTCTTCTCGAAGGCAGGATATCTCCTGAGTAAGGGCCTCTTGGGCGGAAACGGAACACCCTTGGTCTCTTTATCCTTTACGCCAGTCTCCGAAACATCCCTATAAGAGTGCAACCTCTGGAACTCCGGAAACTCAACAAGACTCAGCCTTAACTCAGCTGGCTCCTCCAATCTACGCCTCTTTCTTCCATTCGAATTCGAATCCGTATACTCAACCATATCACCATAAACATCACTTCCCGAGCTCGAAACCCCACTCATCGATCCTCCAAACTCGATAATACTTCCTCCAATACCCGGCGAGATGGCATTCGGCTTCTTTTTCGTGAACCCCACAACTTTTTTATAACGACCGTACTCGGTCATAACTTCCACCGTGTATTCCCACGTGTCTTTGTTGATACCTTTACTGGTAAACTTGACGACGTCCTCGCCGATGCTCTCACCGTTTTCGGCGGCGGTCTTCGCCCGCAAGTCGCTGTAGTGCTCGCTGATGAGTCTTCCGGGTAACGGGAAGGAATCATATTGTGGCGGGTAGGGTTGGGTCGAGGGGAAGGGGAGTTGGGAGCTGGAGCTTGAGCTCGAGCTCGAGCCTTGGAAGTGATTGTATAGTGACATTGGATGACTGTGATGCGATGTGATATTAGGCGAGGAGAGAAAATGCGCGAGTGATTTTCAGGGAATTCTTTGGTGGTGGTTTCAAATATTACCAACTACTATGTTAACGGTTCGCTTGTTAGTATTTCCTACGTCAAACAGAAATCTCAAAACGATGGATGGAGACTGTAAGTATGATGGATGCCACTTACCGATTGTTACTTCACAATTGTACTCGTAATTATGGCCAGATCTTGCCGAATTTCTTTCTTCTGGGTGAAGGTCTCCTAAAGAAAGGGTGGAAACTGTATTATTATTGTAAAATATCTTTGAGAAACTCTTTTTTTTCTCTTTAATTCCTGAAATGTATTACTACTTACTCAAATTTGGAATTGGGTCGGGTGTTCCAATGGTGAAGCTAATGAGTCGGTACACCAGTAGGTTCAATAAAAACTTCACACCATAGCTTTCAATATCTAATAACCTTTTTAGACATTAATCCATTTGATTTTAAATCTCAAAGGTGCCTACCTATAGTGATTAAGCATATAATAAATACCTAGCTATCAATTAAGATTTTATAAATATTGATCATGGATTAAATTTGTTATGAACTTTTTCAAATTTCAAAGTGGTGAAATATTTATTGCACCCACTGGTGGTGATAATGGAGATTGAACACCTGTTGCATGTATCCAAATTGCACTTCATCGAATGTAATTGGGGCATAGATTTGTGAGAGCTAGGAGAAATAACTGTTGCTTTATTAGATGTGGAAAGTGCGAATTTACATGGTCTAAGAATATATCAACATTATAACTCCAATGAATATGTCTTCCATCCTGCAAGCAATAAACTCTTCAATAGACTCTATTTCAGGTCTAGAACTTAAAACCAATGCAATCAAGTTAGACCCATCGTGTTTATAGACATTACTAGTATTATATAAGTTCATTCTAGTACCGATTATAGCAAGCTAACCGCATTCATCATGTGGCCCCATAGCCCTACAAAACCAACATCCCACAAGCTAAGACGTATGCTATTAGCTCCCCAAAAGCTACTGGAAGAACTCAGAAGACATTGCCATTGGCCAAACATAAACACCTTGAGACATCGTGCTATATCAAAATATCATGCACTCGTCCCGGTTTGCAGGTCACTCCTACTTGCTGTGCTCCTCGATTTAACCCGCGCGGATATGGCAGCCCGTGCCCCTCGAAGCCACTCAGTTACTTTGGCTCGCAATCTTTGGGCGTGCAACCGAGAATCCGATTGGCGGGGTCTTGTTGATTCTAAACTTGTCCCTGTGGCCTCCAGGTCGGTTATGGATCTAGCTGCCAACGGCATCTGGCCGGAACCACTATTTTGATCTCTCCACACCACATCATCACATGAGTACGAACCGTTACGAGCTGCATACGGAACGCCAACCCGAGCTCGAAAATTTGAAATCCTTTTTCGTATACTGTGATTGCCATGACAATGAGAGCTATCGTCTGAGAAGAAGCTTCGAGCATCGGATGGGCTTGGTAAATTACCAGATGTTGGGGAAGCAAAAGGTACGCTAAGATCCAAATCAGAAGGACGATTCGATGAACTTTGGCCTGACCTCGTCCCTGGCGGTGCTTCGGTTGAATCTTCGTCCAGAGGTTGTTCGCTATTGGCACTGGCTTTGCGCGTGTGGATGTGTTTACCAACTTGTCGAAACATGTTGTCAAAGCCCCCAGAAGGTGTGAATAAGTCTTTAGGATGTCGTATATTCAATGCATTTGCAAGCTTCTGCTCTCCAAGGTCTTTATTGACCCTCACTGTTCCAGGGGAAACGGGCTCTGTGGTCCGACTGAGTTTTAACTTCAACCTAGGGGTTCTTGCATCTCCCAGATGTGGTTGAGAACTTGCTTTTGACAAACGTAGTTCAGAGTGTTGATCCGCGGAAGGGTAATTCGTTTCTTGGTTCAAAGCTCGAAATTCTTGAGGTAAAACAGCACCAGTGGCAGAGTTCCTTACTCTGAGTTTCATTTTCATGGGCGAGGGGTGAAAATCGCTGCTAACCTCTGTCTGTTCAATCTCTTGGTCTTGGATAGAACCAGCGGTAACCACATCCATTTCAGTCATCTTATTGGTTTCATTGGATTCGTCGTTACTGGCTACCATCGCTGGTCTCTCGCTGCTACCAGTTTCGTGAATTGGAGAAAACTTAGCGTCGGGCAAAATTGTTGAGAAATGGCATGGTAAATTGGCATTTCTGGAACTCGACTTCCCAGATGCCGAGCCTCGGAAAGAGTGATCGGGAAGCGCTGGCAGAGCTTTCATGAGCTGTGGTACGCTGTTCTTAAGCTTCAGCTGTCTCGCTGGCGAGATAGGTTTTGGGGCCAACATAGGGGACTCGGATCGAGGCATTATTTTGCTTGGAATCTGGATCCCAAAGCTATGGGCTTCGGATGACCTATAGTTTAAGATCTTACCCATATCACCACGTCCACTTCTATGAGCTCCAGAAGAGTCTTTGAAAGTACTCTCAATACTAGAACCTTGACTGAAGTTATTGCCCGTCCTCTGCAATGGCGGTGGAGTAGGACTATGCAATGAAGGGGTATCCATGGAAAAAGACTCGTTCGGTAGAGTCGGTGATAGCATAGGCGTCCTTTTACCAGTGTTTCCGTTACCAGAAGTTGCGGGTCTACTGGTTTCTTCATAGGACGTGAGCAAGTCGGCTAAGTCGGCGATACCGGTACTTATCGAATAAAAACCACTAGATCTGACTCTACTGATATGTGCAGAAGTGGATCTCGAACGCCGCCTGAACCCGCCCTCAGCTTGCATTGGCAACGCAGAAAACTCGGCATCTGGAAGCAATTCAGAACGACGTGAACTTGATCTTTCTTGAGGAGGCTGGTTTTGTGAGTTTATAGCGACATTCTCCGAAGAATCGTTCGTGGTCTCTTTGGTTGGGTCACCCACTAGCCGGGAAGTGGACAGATGAGTTAATAGACTCAATGGGGGAGTGGGTGCTGTCGGTTCTTGGGGATCTTTTGAATACTCATTGCGCACTTCTTCCGAGCCAGTGTCAGGAGATGTGATCTCAAATGATGGCGAGGGTACTAGTCCAAAAGCTTTTGATACACGTGAGCTTAACTCTTGTGCATTGGCTCCAAGCGTTGACAGATCGATTGAGCTTTTTTCTTTAGGGACAGCATCGGAGGATGACATCTTATGCATGGGAATATTCTCATTATCAACGCCAGAGAGATGTCGAGGACGACCACCATCGTTTGCAGGACTATCAATCTTAGGGCCGTGATTTCTCATAGATTGTCGAAATATCGTTGATGCTGAGGAGGATGTTCGAAGGTGGTTATTGATATTCTCGTGGAGTCCATAGCCATTAGGTTTATTCAAAGGTAAGAGAGCAGAACTTAATGGACGGTCCTCATGAATTGTTCTCTGCAGCTGGAACTGAGGTGGAAGTTCTACACGGCTATCGTTATCAACCTCAAAATCTTCTGTGTAGTCATAGTACAGAGGCGATGGCTTTCCCGGCGTATTAGTTCCAGACTGAGAAGCTGCTATAGGCCCTAAGTTCGCAGTAGATGCCAGACTAAGAGTGCTTCGAGCTGGGGATGTACTGATTGAAGACGGACCAGTTCGACGCTGCCAGTCTTGAGTAGTCATTACATTGCCTTGTCTCAAGTTTGGGCTTGGTGTGCGCCTCTTTGGTGAGGTTTGGCTCAGCAATGAGGGTGTTGATCTGTTACCCTCTGCTCGTAAAGACAACGGCGGAGGAACTCGCTTGAGGGCATACAAAGAAGAAGGCGACGACGCATTTCGACTTGCACCCTGTGTCGTAAAGTCAGCAGGGTCAGATCTTCACAGAGAACATCAGCTCTGCGCCAGGAATGTGTGGATACTAACATAGGGTATCCGATCGATCTCCGCACGGCGGCTGTAATCTACTCCGCCCCCATCGGTTAATGCGGGAGAGGAAGGGCGGAAACCAGGTCGCCTCAAACGTGTAGGATATGCAAATGGAGATCTTGGACGTTGGAGCATTGCAGCTCCTCCATCTTGTTGGCTTCGAAGGCTTGCGTACGACTTGTGGTTGGAAAGTGTATATGCTGAGTAATTTGATGTCTGGGTCATAGAATAAGAACGATAATCGGGATCTTCAAAACCTCTGCTTCCAGATTTCTGGCTGGTAGAATCATACATAGATGTGCCCTCTGAAGAACCATCTCTCATGTATGATGGCAGTCTTTTCCTATCATCGACAACCGGTACGCCATATGGTTGAAAGGTCGGACGTGGCCTCTGTGGCCCACTGATTCGTCGAGGTGTGTTGGAGATTGGAGGTAAGCGGGATGGCTTGATTGAAAAAAGGCCAATGTCTCCAGTTTCCGTTGTTGTCTTCAGCATACTATCGAATCCTTTTGGCAGAGCATGTGGAGTGCTATTGTCTTGAACGCTCCTAATAGAAGAGCCATTGCGTGGGGACACTCTGTCAGTACTCGCTCTTGGACGCATTGGATAGCCACCACCACTCTGGCCATTTGAAACATTGCTAACATTACTGACATTTCCTCCACTGATACCTCTTTCGCGACTAATTGACTGTTTGCCTGATGGAACAGTCTCCATTGTGGATACATCTGGTGTATTGCAGATCAAAATTGAATATTAATGATTTGAAGATAAAACAAAGAACGATGATCAATCACCGTTGGAAGATGTTATACAGATTTGACTGCATGAATTCAAGGTTACAGTAAATGAAGACAGAAAAGTGGTTTGAAGCTGACCAAAAGATGATCCTCGTCTTAGGAGAATCTAAGAGAATTCGAAAATTTCACAGGTTGTGGAAGAAAGAAAACAGACTTAATTTTTAAATCATGAAGAAAAAGGAAGGTAATGAAGAGGAGACATTTTGGAAGGATGGATGAATTCATAAGAGAATGAAAATAAACAGTGGAAGTAAAACTTTGGGTAGGTGAAATCCAAGAGAGAGATAATTTTGAGGAAGAACTTTAGAAAAGGAAGGAACTGGATGAATTCCCATCAATGAAGTGTGAATTTAGAGTCTTATCTTTATGAGCATCAATGCAACTTCTGAATTTGAATCAGAATATAATTAAAAACTGATAACTGATATAGTGTATCTACCTTGGTGAGTTAAGTTTTAACAGTGATTGGAAGTATCTAAGAATTTTATCTTCTGAATATAAATTGAGCTCATATTTTACTTACTCGGCGGCAACGAAGACGAGTTACTTACCCAATGGAAGTCGAAACTCAAGCATTATTTAATACTTTATTCGGCAGGAAATCCTATATACAGCTGACATGGAGACCAAAATATTATCAATGGATACATTGGAATTATTCAAACGATCATATCATT
>JWJA01005336.1:0-16892 GCA_000812885.1 Lanzia echinophila
GTGAGATTGCTAGCTGAGGCGTACCAAGAATGTCCATTGAACTAGACATGTCATGGGGTAAGGTCTGTGAAGTCATATTTTGATAATGGTGGATGTTGATATTGGTGGGTGCGGGGTTGCGCAGGAAGGAATCTGTTTCGCAATAAATATGAGTATGAAAAATAATTAAAACATCCCAACAAACCTTACAAGATCTATCTGTGTACCAATTCGGCTTTATGCAAGCTCCTCAAACACTCGATGTGTATTTTGGAAGATGACAGGCACCTTGTGGTTTGGGTGCCTTGATAGCACAGGCTGGCTGGATTGTTTAGATTGGTTGAACTTGGTTTCTCTGTAGAATCTGCAAATGAGGATATAGGTATAGGTGTTTGTGATGTATTACAATACAGCAAACGTAATGATAGTTATAACAGTATAGAATATGAGCTGGATAGTTTTATGTGATTGAATAGATGTTTATGATTGCTTAGAAAGATAAACTACTCATAACTGTATTGTGAAGGTGGATATTGCGATAATAGAAAATGGGCTTTTGCAGATATCTTTGTCCTTGTATTATTTTTGGTAGTCCTGGAGATGGATGGCTGGGTGACGGCAGTAACCTATTTAGGATTGGTTTTCATTAATAAGTATACTACTAGTAGCCAGCCGATCATCGGCATATCATTGGGCTCCAATCTCCGTCCTTCCGATAGCAGGTAGTAATAGTAACACTTTCAACTTTTGACCATATTATTGCTCTGCTCTCCCAAAGAATAATGAGGATATCAATATAATAATCTTTTGATATTCATCTTTCCATAACTTTGTGAGAATGTGACAATTTAAGTTCTGTGTCATGAATATAGAAGAATTGTATGGTGCTGAATCCATGTTTTCAAAGACAATCCAATCCTAACAATTGGGAACCATCCACAAGAACTTCCCAGAAGAGCTTAATAAGAGTAGTGAGATAGTAGCTTTGTAAATCAAATGTGTGGATATGTGAAATGTTTTCATTAAAATCTGCTTAACAAGACAAGGCAAGACAAGACAAGACAAGACAAGGAGGTAAATGATTATTTGTAGGAGAAAAAAGAAGATTCTACAAGCAATAACTAACTGGGCAGTTACTCAACTCAACCCAATCCAATCAATCAAAGCTAAATAAAAGTACGGAGTACCTTGCTTGACCTAGCACTGGCTAACAGCTACTATATTGGGAAATGAGCTCTAGATCAGAAGAAAAGATCCCCGCTCTATATAATTTTAAAGACTTTCTTGAATGAAATCTCAAGATCTTGACACAATTGCACAATTTGTCTGAGAGAAAAGTCTTCTTACCTTTTCGAAAACATTCTTGTTTGTTGAATTGCTTTGAGAAGGTAGTTGGTTATCAAATCCATCCCATCTTTCCCCTCTCGTTTGTTTACTCCTCGGACACGGACATGTTTATTTTCTTTTAAGCAATAACCTCCCACTTTTATACAATTCAAAATATTTCGGTCCAAAATTGGATAGGTTAAGTAAGATATGAACAATTGAAGTATAATCCTGCTTCTGCGAGCACACTCACCATCATGGACACCACAACAATCAGTAAACCCAAACCATCTGGGCTTCCCAGACCTTCACGTCTACCACGACCATCTGCTTCTAGGGAGAATTTGCAACAGGCTGCAAGAACCCAGAATGCTATATTTAACCCACGTCTGCGAAATCCTTCATCTCGAGAGCAGATAAACACATCGACACCTCCAAGGCCCCGGCCTATTCCCAATACCACTCGTCTTGCTTCTCGCCCAATTCAGCGCAAAATAAGCAACAATTCCTTTCGAAAGCCTCAAATAAGTGAGCAAGATTCAATTCAGCCAACTTCAAGCGAGGAAGATGATGTGGTTAAGGAATATATGTCTACGTCGGTTATATCGGATGAGGATGAATTGGGCGAACCTTTGTCCCCTCGTCCATCTCTTTCGGAGCGAACGATTGAAACACTACAGAACATTCCTACTTCGCCAACAGTTCGAAGAAGGCAATCATCCTTCTATAATAGCCAAGGCTCTCAGCGTCCTGCATCCCGGGCCGGCTCGTTCTCGAGACCCGGATCCAGTTATAACAGTGATGCCTCGATGAGGCCACCATCTCGCCGTTCTGTCAGCTCAAGACCGACTTCTAGTGCCGAATCTGGACTCTCTGTCACCGATTTCCGATCATCCTCTGGTACCTTTCATCCGCCTATGACGTCTTACAAGGCTACCACTCCTATGAAGCGACCGAGCCCTGTGAAGACACTCAAGACGCCAACAATCAGGACGAGTTTTAGTGCCGATATGACGCAGCTTCCATCTCCGTCTAATGTTTTACAGCGGTCACCAAGTCCAGTGAAGCCAGAAAGATTACCCGTAATTAAGTCTGGTAGCAAGACATATAGCGCTAGATCCGTAAAGGAACGCGCATCTGTGACTGGCCTATTCCGGAAGCCATCGATGCCATCGATGAAGCAGACAGCCGAGGAGGATAAGAATGCTGCGGTTATTACGAAGAAACGGTCCATGAACTTCAAGAGTATTCCACCCAAATCGGTTGCATCTACCCCGATCGAGCCTGCAGTGAGTCCTATAAATAGGGGGGACACCGCGGCAGCAAAATCCTCATCTGCCCTTCGTGACCAAATAGCGAAAGCGAAAGCAGCAAAGCGAGCCGCAGCGAGGCCAGCCCTCGACAGCGCCATAGATTTTCTGCCCGAGGTACCTGCTATCCCAGCATCATCACTCGATTTTGGTCTCTCTAATGACCCATTTAATCAACGAGGCGATCCGAATTCTAGCAAAGCTATTCTACGTCAACGAATCAGTGCTGCGCGAGCGGATGGACGTCTCAATATCGCCGCTATGGGTTTCAAAGAAATGCCCGAAGAAGTGCTGAGCATGTATAATCTCGAATCGATTGAGCCGCAGGATGGGTCGTGGGCTGAATCGGTGGATCTAAGAAAATTTATTGCGGCGGATAACGAGTTTGAGGTTCTTGGTGACGCCGTCTTTCCAGATGTTGATCCTCGTGAAGCTATGGACGACGAAGACTTCCCAGGCAACCAATTTGGTGGCATCGAAACATTGGATCTTCATGGAAATATCTTGAAAAGTATCCCTCTCGGGTTGCGTCGGCTTGAGCTGTTGACATCTTTAAATTTGGTAAGTTGACTATAACAAAATTATTTATCTTGTCGGGCCCTGCTAATTCAAACAGTCGAATAACAAGTTAGGTAACGAATGTTTCCAAGCTATAACACAGATTCCATCTTTGCGAGATCTCAAATTAGCAGGAAACGGTTTGAGCGGAACTCTTGAAGCAGATATTGGGAATTTACGCCATCTTGAGGTACTAGATATACAACGTAATGCATTTGAGAATTTCCCCCAGGAGTTGGTGAATTTGGTACGATTGAGGGTTCTCAATATATCCGAAAATAGGTTTAGATCATTGCCCTTCGACATTCTTAGCCGGTTACCTCTCATTGAACTCATGGCTGTCAAAAACGGACTCGCTGGCACTCTCATTACTGCAGACGTGGCAGAGTTCCAACAGCTCCAAGTTTTACACGTTGCAGGTAACGCAATTACCAGTATTACAGACTCTCAGCTTAGTCTTCCTTCTCTTCACCAATTAGACTGTTCGTCGAATCGCATTCATCAGCTTCCCGATGTGAGCTCATGGGTATCTCTTCGCACGCTTGCCGCTGAGGACAACAATATCTCAAGCCTTCCCTTGGGGTTCATCGACTTACCTAAAATAAAAAATGTCAATCTCTGTGGCAACGATATCAAGGTTTTAGACGACATGATTGGTAAGATGGAAAGCCTTGACATATTCCGCATAAGCGGCAACCCATTAAGGGAAAAGAAGTTCTCCGCAATGTCTACAGAAGATTTAAAAAATGTGTTGAGAGCACGGATAGCTCCGTCTGAGCTAGAAGTGACTGGTTTCTTGACCGAGCCAACTACACCAAGTCGGCCCACATCGTCTCACTGGCCGGTACAAATTGAAGGGGTTCTCGATCGATCAAACACGAATTCGCATTCGCTAAACCCAGTAGCAGCAGCAGATGTTGCGGCAAACAATTCGATCAAAGTCTTTCATTTACACCACAATCAATTTAAGGAGATACCTAGCTCTATTGCATTCTTTGCGTCAACTCTCACCACTTTGGATCTGGCCCATAATGAACTCACGAGCGACACGTTTTTGAAGGACGATCTAGACTTGCCAGCTTTAAAGGAATTGAATCTTAGCTCCAATACCTTCAATTCCTTGCAGCCACTAATGCGACATTTACAGGCTCCCAAGCTAGAAAAGCTCGATATAAGTTTTAATCGCCTGACCTCGTTACCAACCTTGAGACCGCATTTTCCCAGCTTGATCTTTCTAATGGCATCGAACAACACAATTAGGGACCTATTACCGGAAGCAGTGAAAGGATTAAAGGAGTTGGATTGTAGTAGCAACGAAATCAACAGCTTGAATGCTCGCATTGGACTTCTAGGTGGACCTAACGGTCTACAGAGATTAAATGTTAGTGCAAATCGTTTCCGTGTTCCGAAGTATACGATTTTGGAGAAAGGCACGGAGGCAACTCTTGCATGGTTGCGAGACCGTATACCAGCTGGCGAAATGCCAGCCGATGAAAGCACGGCCGATGAAACAAATTCTGCAGATGTAGATTAGTGTATTTTTGATTATTGTATGAAATATTGGGATGGGCGATTGGGTGTTGGATGATACCGTGGGGAGGGATTGCATTCTCTATCCCACCATATGTCGGGTCATGTCTTATATGTATAGCTTTTAATGAACATTATTCATTCGAATGATGTCAATAATATTCTTCTTCAAATACATAGTCTCTCGCTACAGAGTCGATCAAAGGGGGTGAAATATTACGCGTTTGTATGCGTGATACTGTACATGATGCTCCATCAAGCTCTCATTGGTTCCAATTTGATTTGTTATTGTTCACATCAACCATGACAACTTGCCTTACGAATCACACTTCCTTTGCCCACCTTTGATGTGTTGCCAACTCATACCGCATCGTGTATTAAAAGTCAACCCACCTACCCAAAAAACCCGAACCTGATCAATCGCACGCCGAAGCAAGTGCAACCATGACAGATAAGTCATTATGTGTTGGAGCTATGTTATGCAACGAACGAAAGATACGGTCAAAAGTGTAGAAAAAAAAGAAAAATGATTATTTCTACTGGTAGTTCAATTGTACTCGGTACTCTTTATTTTGGGCTTGATTAGGGACTCTTTACCCGGAAAAGACTTACAGAGGGGAAGTCCTTTCTGTAATATGTTTGTTATTCTTCAAATCTCCAACCCCTCTTCCTTCTTCACGACGATTTTCTCTCTTCTCTCCTACCCCTCGCTCTTGGGATAGACAGATAGATAAAATAAGAAGGAGGAAATGAGATGGATACGGTCGTAGCACCTATCACCACCTCCCCCGCCCCTCTTTCCGCTCCCATCTACAATGATATCGATGGCAATACCGACAGAAGCGTTTCTAGCGAGAAAAACGGACACCCAAACATGATGGCAAATTGGGCTTATGAATCGTTCCCTTTCCCGCCGCCGGCATCGCCCGCTACCTCAACTCTCTTCTCACACGATGGAACGATCCCCATAGCTACCATTTCGATTGTGGCGCATATTAAGAATATCTTGGCGGATTTCGTGTTCTTTTTGCACCGCAAATAATTGCTTGGATGGAATGATTTTGGGTTTGGAGCGTATTCGTTTTTGGGGTTGGGTTAGGTTGGGAAGGATTGGGATTGGGGTATGGTGTTTGGATAGGATGTTAATGATTTCGGTGTTTTAAAGGCGTTTTGCAATTATTAGAGGGCGGAAATCGAATTAATGAGGAGGGGTTATTGGATCCGTGGTGTCGATCGACTCGATGTTGATTTAATGGGTCGCGGGACGAGGATGTGTGGAGGACGAGCTTCGGGATGAGACGACTGGAATATGGAATACGGTACAAGAATGCTAGGAGCTGAGGGTTGGGCCGAAGGACAGAAGGACGTAATATTGTCGGTAGAACAAATGGAAAAGCTATTCTTCAATGGAAACAAAATTAGATGTTCGATATGGTAATGAGAGTGAACCAAAATCGTATTTCCCAGCTGTCTCTATGCGGATCCTGTATCCCTAGTCGTGCGGTCTATCTCTGGATAGTCCATGGTATCTCATCGAATCGCATGTGCCTGGTATCATGTATATATACAAAAGGTATCATCCACATACCTCTCGAACCCCATATCGCATAAATCATTATCCCATAGTCCCCTCTCTAGCATGTTTCTCCTTCAACCTTTTCTCCTGCGCCATGAACTCCCTAATACCTACCGGCACACTCCCAAATAAGTCTTCTCCAACACCCACTCCACCAACATCCCAGTTCCCCTCACTCCCACCCCCATCATCATCCATACTTTGCACCGCACCAACCACAGCACGTTTCCGCTCCCTCTTCATCGCGTTCTCCGCCTCTTTCGCAGCCGCAGCCCACTCCTCTACCTCATCACGATATTGATCCCACACACAATTTACGCATCCGCTCATGCAGCAGTTATCCGGTTCGTCGGGACGCGGAGGAACAAGAACGCCTGCTATGCGGCGGCTTTGGCGGATAATCTCATTGCGACGTTCTAGAGGGGAGGAGAGTCGGGAGGAGAAGAGTATTGCAGGCTCGGGATCGGGGTTGGAAGATGTTTCTTGTGGTTTGGGGGGCGAGGTTATGGGCGGGTTGGATGGAGATGCTGTGGTAGGTGGCGCTGAAGATATGCCCGGCGTGGAGTGAGATAGGATAGAGGCGTAGTAATCGCCAATAGGGTGGGCTTGCTGCGTTGAGGCCGAACGGTTGTGCGATGTAGATTCGTAACGTATGGAGGGTAGATGGCGAACTGAAGGTGGAAGTTTCAGTCGCTGCGATAAACGCAGCAGTGTTCTTTGCTTCATACTGTACAGTCGCCGGTTGGGGTCTGTGTTATCGTGAAATCATTGATAGGGCTTTGAGAAGTAAATTATGTTGGTAGAGATAACAATATTTTCTTGGTTGCTTGAGCTGGATTTATGATTTATTTTCCGGGATCGTGGTTCAGAGTGAAAAACGTCATTGTTGCTAAAATTATCAGCACCACCAAACTTCAGGAATTTGCAATGAATTTTTATAAATATTTTCCCAGAACACGTGTAATTGTAATTGTAATAATAATATAATAACTAAATACCTATTACCAGATAATCAATATCTCTTCGTTATTCAGAGGCAAATACCTAGGTATTCAGAAATTACGTGAAATTCTCACTTTGGATTTTTCAACGTCTGTGAAGCTTAATACAATCTTCTCTTCCCCAAGGGGTAATCCCAGCCAGTAGCACTACTCGCGAATCAATACCTCAAAGCTCAACTTTCATTTAATAATTAAAATTGTTATCTATTCAATTGTTGAGTGAGGTTTGGACATTCGGCTCATTCGGCTCATTCAATATAAAGGACTTTTATTGAGATATTTGATTTATTAAAGCGAGTTGAAACTTTGAGAGTGGTTAATGAATGTACTGCACCCAGCTCTCGCGAAACCCCTCTTTGTCGCGTCTTCCAAGCGCGTCTCCTCGACCCTCAACTGCAACCCCCAGATTGCGACAATAAAGAGTCAAGAAAATGGAATAACCTCCGAACCCCGATGTGATAATGGCAGACGAAACTCCTTCGCGTCGCTCTAAGACTCCAATTCCTGCTGCAAATGTTCCTCCAACAACTCCTAGTCGTATCCCGATTCCTACGCAATCGGCGCGTCCATTCTCTTCATTCGCTTCTCCTACAAAATCAAGTTTAGCGCGTCACAATCCTCAATTACTTGCGCGAGCAAAGTCCACGGAACCGTATATTGGAGCGTCTGCAAATAAGGAAAAGCTCAAAGATGTCTTTGATAGGGCTTTGGGGAATACTCCACAAGGTGGAAGGGGAAGGACTGCCAGTGGTGCGGATAGACCAGTTTTGGGACGAAATGCAGACGGAAATAATACCACGCCTGGCCGTACTCCTACGAGAGCACGGTCTGTTGGTGGAGGTATGTCGTCGAAGCCAAGGAGGATGTCCAGATCTCCGTCCAAACGGCCACCCGTTGCGTCGGAAACCCCACGAAGCAATTTCAAGCCGGCAGCAGCTTTCGGCTTTGAGAATATACAAGGTATTGCGAATCCATTCGTGAAGAAAGGCCTGAGGCGGTCTCCCGTACCAGGGCAGAGTAGTCAGCCTACGGCAGATTCGCAAGTTGAACAATTTCCGGGGGATTTCAATCCCTTTAAGAAAACAGGATTGAGGCGATCGCCTCAACCTTTGGAGAAATCTATAGAGACCGCAGAAATCCGCACGTCTCCAGCTATGGAAGAAGATGTTTCTACGACGCCGAAAGATCCACCTCCTTCACAGCCTGCAGTTCCTTTTCCTTTCACCATAGAACTGCCCAAAGCAACAGAAAATGTTGCAACTAGGAGTAGCGCTTTGAATGATTCTGAGAACTTACAGACTGAAGAGCCTGCTGAGCCTATCGAACCTCCCGAGCTTGCACAAGCACATCCTATTGAAGAGGCAATTCCTTCGAGCCCCATTGAACGTACCGTCGCACAATCGGAGGAAAATATCGATATTAGATCTCATGGGCCTGCACAACAGATAGTTTCCACAACGCCTACCGATCCCATTCCGCAAAGAACAGAATCTATCGCAATAGACGAGCCTCAAATTCCAGATAATCCGGGACCAATACATGCTGCTGAAGTTTTACAATCATCAGACCAGATAAGTATTGAATCTCCTAGCAACCGCAAATCACAACAGTTTCTTATGTCCAAGTCGGCGAAACGGCAACTTTTCCAGCCGCCCCGAAGGTCTACTCCCATATCCCCAAGCACTTCAAAGTACGCGCAGCCAGAAGAACCCGAATTGCCACCTACACCTACACAGCGCGGTATTGCCGACCCAATTGTCACCACACCACCCATAGGAATTCACAACACGCCTAGCAAGACTGCAAGAAGAAACAAAGCCCTGGGACAAAAGTTGAAATCCTCTCCACTTAAGCCACGTGCAGAACCACCTGTAGTAGAAGCTTCGCCTGAACCACCTGCAAAACGACGGAAGTCTGCTAGATTCACCATTCCACATGATCCTCATGCGGCGAAAAAGAAGACCCGGGATGATCTACTCCAAGAATTACAGCAATTGCAAGCGGATATTAGCCTGGCAAATAAGGAGAATGAACGAGTACGCTTGCACCATGAATACAATAAATCAAAGCCATCCCGCCCACCAAATTCAGAAGAACTATTAGCTTTACTTCAGCGCTCCACTGCTCCAGAAAAGTCTGAGCCCAAACCAATACCTATCAGTGCTCTAAAGGCCACGAACCTCTTCTTGCCATTTTCATCCCGTCGAAAGATACAATCAATACCTCTTCCACCGAATGAGAAACCACTCCCATCACACCTACCAATCTCACTTGATAATCCGCTTCCTTACCTACAAGTTTTCAGTCCTTTAACGTACACGTCTAACATTACTCTTCTTCCTCCCGAACCTGGTTCTCCAAATGAGTCAACCCTGGAAATTCCCATGGCTTCCCTTCAGCGCCACGAAATCTCCACTTCTCACCCGTCCGGCCTCTTCAGTGCACATGTTTCGATGATTGTCGATACGTCCTCGCTAAAAATATCCTCTCTCAACATTAATAAACTAGACCCAAATGCCGAATCAGAACTAGGTCCATTCGTGCGATTGCGAGCTGGTGAAGACGGACCGTTTGGGAAAGACATTGGTACGATATGCTGGGCTATGAGTAGATGGACAGAAGTATCTGTTTCGCGAGCGAAGTTTTGGTGCGATGTTGAGAGGGAGTTTGGGACGGCGGAGGCGAGGAAGAATAGCGTGCAGAAACTTGGAAAAAAGAGGAGGAAGAGGAAGATTGTTGGAGATGATGCGGAGGGTGATGCTGAGGAGGAAATGCCGAGAAAATGGTCGAGGAAGGATCTATTCAGACAGATGGGCAGGATGAGTATGGTCATTACGGCTGAAGATGTTACGATGATGGTGCAGTGGAAAATAGGCTTTGATTGGGTGGGTGACGTGGAGAGCCATATAGATGTTGATCTGGATATGCCGCAGAGCTGTAAGTTTTCACCTAACGTCTTATATGTGCGTGGCTTTGTACTAATGCGAGAATAGGGCACAAACAAGACGATAGGAATAGTCTGAGTAAGATAAAAGATATGTTTGGGAAATTGGTCAAAGGAAAGGGTCCCTTGAGTGCAGTGAGAACTGTTGCGGGACTTGTCATGATTGAAAAGGAATAACCAAGCATTGGGTCAGAATAGCTAGCTGTATTGATTCTCGAGATGTTGAGACGCAATGAATGTCGCCTGTATTAGGCCTTGATACCCAAAAAATACCAATAGCTGTTGCTCTTAGGTAGATATCAATGCTATCTCAATCATCTTTCCATTTGCTTCTATTGCTTGCTATCTTTTACGCGCATCTGCTATTGATTTGCTTACTTTGCTATACAGTACATTTTCACGGTCTGTGAACCCAGGAGAAGAGTTATAACTACACCTATAGGCTTGGATCTAGCAGTCCTCCAGAAAGAGAGGCTTTACCAGAAACAATAGGCGTCTAAAATTGATATGGGTATAAACAGCGTCTGACATTGGCCAATGGTGTAACGAGCCACACCACTGTTGTAAGTACTCCCCTATCCTCCACTTCTATCCATCCCACCAAATCAACGTTTACCCTGAACCGCATCCCCACGGTAGCCCTGGTGTTCAATGACAATATCTCGTTTAATTTATCTTATATGCCCTCTTCTTGATGAAAATGGGTGGGTGTGTTTTCTCTCCCTAAAGATGACGGCAAACCCGAACTTCAATAATTTGTTTTCCGCCAAGATAATTTCAGAAGGAGAACATCGGGATAGCGAGCAGTGCACATTGAGAATGACACTTCCAAAGCAATGAAAGTTCATCTTGAGTATCCTTGTGCATTTAGCTATTTTATAAGAAATTTTAATATTTAGGAGTAGAGTACGCTGGGTTACTTATATCTACTCATATAATCCTCAAATAGTTTCACATTTGCATTCATGCATTGTCGTTCAGAATATAAATTCAACACGTTACACAAAGTCGTGTGCCACCAACAAAGTTTTATTCAAAACTGTGAAATTGCGCTGGACCAAATCCAACGCCTACGAATACTGCCTCCTCGTACCACCCATCAAACCATTTTTGGTATACAGCCTCGATTCACTGCCCTTTTGTGTGATACGAGAACTGAGTGGGCTATATCGTATCGTGGCTGTAAAGGTAGTACCTCTGAAATGCATGTGGATGGCCGATATAAATCCTAAATTTGATGTGAATTTTTGAATGTAAATATTCAATATGGATGTGTGATATCTCGACTTCCCTGCTCGTTTTCGATATAGCGAATGGTTCTTATCGGAGACTAGCGTGGTAATTCCGGCCAGATCCAGCACATGTGATCCTTGAGATACATTACCTCGGGCTGTATAAAGTATATCTTGGTCAGAGTGGGCGCCGCTAGACCGACGAGATTCAAATTTCTCCCCCAATGGACAAATCCTTTCACTTTGAACGAATCAATTCTCGTGATCTCCAAGATATACAATAACTTCTTCAGAAATTCTACCTTGCGTATTTGACACGAGCAGGAGAACCACTCGCTCTTTGAAAGCCAGTTCGTCACCGGCTTGTCGCCACAAATTCTATTTCGCTTCAAGATCCGAACCGCCCCTTTACATACTACTCTGATTCAACCGTCATCATGTCTTCCTTTACTATCAGTAAAGAGATCTCAGACGAGGACTATGACCCATTATTCGTCATCGATATCCACGCATTTCAAAACAACCCCGAAATAATGGCATTTTCCCCAGGCGGCCTTTCACCCGCCCACCGCTCAAGCAACGTAGCCGGATTCAAAGCGCAAGTATTCGGCGGCCCCATCGAGCGCACCTACGCAAAAGCCACCGACACCTCCAGCGGAAAAATCGTCGCATTTTTCTCAGCCCGTGTTTATCGAGGTCCAGAAGGCATCATAGACGGAGACCTTGCGGCCGATCCTCCAGCTCTGCATTTCCCGTTCATCGAAGATGAGAGCGATAGGAAGTTTTACGAGTGGTATTGGACCACCAATCGTGCGGCGGCGCGCGAGAATAACGTCCTACATGTCCCACATGTGTTCGTTCAGGCTTTGGCTACTGATCCTAAATGGCAAAGACATGGAGCAGGAAGAATGCTGATTGATTGGCTGATGGAATTTGTAACGGAGCAGAAATTGGGGAGATGTGCTTTGCAAGCTAATCCGACGGCAGTGGGATTTTATGAGAAATTGGGGTTTCGAATCATCGCTACGCAGGAATTTGTGGATGAAGATAAGTTTCCTGGCAGGAAGGGTACGCCATCCGTATTGATGGTTCGAGATGTCTGATTGCATGGAGAAGCGAAGAAATCTGCTGGCTGCCGTTTGAGGATTTTGAGCAACTTTTCATTGGATGGATCATGGATAGATGGTTTGTACGCCCTCGGTCCCTCGTTATGTGTCTCGATCTTGGGCATTCTTTATCATAAAGCTTGGTGCACGTTGTACAATACTACATACAACAATTAAATGCATGACAGCTGATCTTTCATTATGTGACGTTGTGATTTGGCAGTGCGGGTATATACAGGATAGTACTTTAAGCTTCCTTCGCAGATGACGGCTTGTAGTACAAGCAATAGGCCCGCCTTCAATCCAAATTCGTTTCTTCGATGAAGAGATTTTGAATATTTCTGGTTTTTAATCTCAACCATATCTGCGGTAAATCCGACTTCACCCAACACCATGCAACTCCAACAAGTCATCCTATGCTTGTTATCCGCTACAAGCTTAGCCCTACCACTCCCAAAGCAAGGTCAGCAAGATTCTCTTCCATTATTTCTACCATCTTAGCTTCATTTCCGCCTTTCTCTCCGACGCAACTACTAATCGAACAAACACAAAAGCAGAAACCCCCCAAGACAAACTGGGAACAAGAGGCAAAATGGCATACGTCCATAGTAAATTAGCATATCCGCCGTCAGAAGCTGACGGGGGTTTAGCTGAACGGAAAATACATGACAATGGTTATTTAAAATTCGAAATTGTTCTGGGAAAGATGATTAGCTAATGACTATAGAAGCAGAAAACCCGCAAGCCAAACTGCAATCAAGAGGTGAATTACAATCCGCTCATGGCAAATTGGCATATCCGCTTTCGGAAGCTGATGGGGGTTTGCCGGCGCGGGATATTGAAGGTTAGTTCGATCTGTTTGCTCCTTTTCTCTAAGGGGAGGGGCTCCTGGCTTATGCATATGAGAATTTTGCAGCTTTTCATGCTATTATTGCGTATCCGCCTGCTGATGATGATGTCGCTACTGAGAGTGTGTCGGTGTGAGTAGATGGGCGATGGAGTGGTGGATTGGGAATTTGGTGGCTTTGGTGTCTGGCCTGAAGTATTTTGATGGTTTTGGTGTTAAGTTGTTGAGATTTGTGAAATTGGTTTGTTAAGGCTGCTGGACTAAACGATGTGTTTCTGGATATTTCAATGCTATAAGGATGTACGGAGGATATTACGAATTGTTGAAATCTAAGTCATCGTTTTCCCTTCAAAATAACAGATTGGTATTGGCATACTGTAATTCATCAAGAACCCATAGTTTTAGAATGATCAGACGATTTGTTTGAAACTCTACTGTAATTAAACTCCTTCCGCTACTATATCCACTTCATCAACAATAACCTCAATACTCCGCATCCGAAATCCCAATAAACAAGAAAGTAAGATGCACATCCGCCCATAACACCATCACCTTCTCCAAACCCATCACTCTCCCTCCCTCCCCCTCCACGGCTGACTCCCATCCGGACAACTCTTATACCTCTCCTCCATCGGCAAGCCATCATACCAATTTTCCGGTGTCTCAAAACACGCCGAATGCTTCTCGGCCCATTCATCCAACTTTCTCCAATCTCGACACCACCTAGTTTGACCCTGTCCCGACCCAGGCTGTTTGTGATGCCCGCCCGTGTATCGGGGCGTATCATCTGCATTGCAGAGGATATCCTCGCGGAGAGTGGTTATGCAGTGATCTACATGCGTCCAATGGTTTGTCTGTTTAGAACGGTTCCTGTATTCCAGGATAGAATTTCGGAGGAGTTTCTGTGGGGATAGTTGGAATATGGAATTTTTAAGGAAGGGAGAAGCTTAAGAGAGCAAGATTTGTAAAGAAAAAGAAATTCGCTTACAACACAGTGAAGATTGTGATGACCCTGCAGAAAATATAAACCTTTCCCCTCATCCCACGGAAAGCGCTGAGCTCGTGGTAAATGCATGTCCTCAACATACTCATCCGTCAGAGCCACAATCCCCATATCCGAGTTCTGGACATCCCATTCTTCGTCCGGAATAGAATTTTCGCGGCCCTCGACCACGAATGGCAATGCCAAATCTCGCTCGAGATGTGCTGTAAATCTATTAGTGAGCACTGTAAAACCGAGATTTCCAAACTTCCAGGTTTGGATAAGGGTTTACTTCTTACCAAAGTCGGATATGCAGTGGGAATTCGAATGCGCGCGCAATAGACGAAGCCATACGTTTGATACGAGGGAAATGAGGAGAAGGAATGAAAGGATTGGGGTGAGGAACCGATGCGATTCATTATTGCGACGACGTTGTACATCTGGGCGGTTGGTTTCCGTAGGATCATGGTCATTCACGCGAACGTATTCTTGGCCGAGAGTAGAAATGTACATCTTAATCTTGAAACTAATTTTAGAGGCGCAAACTATATGGGGCGGAAGTAACAAGATAATATGTAGATCGGGAAGCCGAGGGATTAAGAGCTTCTCTCAATCTTTCCCATTCTAATAGTACTAAAATGGAGATACTTGGGCAATAATCTTGCTTCTCCCCACTCGGGAATCATCCTATGTATTCCGTTCTCTGGTGTCACAAATAATATGGCAGCTTGCTGGAGTTTAACATGTACTACACAGATACGTCCAACCAACATATTCAACCCCCGTATTAAGAAATCTGGGAACAAATATACTGTACACAATCACTTCTGCTATAATCCCAAAAATAACATGTGAAGCAGGAAATTTGCAATTTCCCAATATATTCATATCTATACAGTCCCTTAAATAGATCAACATAAAACTCGAGTCAAGCGATACTATGCCCCATCTCTATAAGATGAGAAGTGATGCATCGATAAGTCATTTTCTTTTCTAACGCCGTTAGTGTATATAGTTTGTATACCCCACAACATTGCCGCGGTAACTCACATTTGCCCGTCACACATCATTCCATGGATAACTCAATGACAACCTATAGTTTGTCAAAAGCTATGATAAAGCTACATGAAGTCATGTCTTTTTGTGCCTCGTAGCTCGTATGGGAGCAAATTACGATTGTCAGTAACGATTAGGGGTAACATCCGGTCATACGGTCCTACCTTTACTTACTTGCACACATGGCGCGGCCGAAAATCTTACATGGAGTATCGAATGTATGTACTCCGCGAGGCGAGGTGAGGTTACATTATGCGGGCGAGGCATTCAGTTGGTCGCACATTATGGCTTGCTTCATTCTACTCTACTTGAACGATTGTTTTTTGCAGTTAATCCGGAATCCTACGATTATCATTTTCTCGCAGGTAATCAGAGCTGGTGTTGCACCATCGTATCTCTTGTGCTGCTTCCTTCTAATGTGCTCTTCCTCTCGCTTATTCCTCTATTTTAGCGTACCAGAAACCCCTTCGTCCTCGCTCAGCTCCTTGTATCCCCCGTACAATCAGATATCATATCATACCATATATTTAAAAAGTTAGCATCCATATATACCAAACCCCCAATTCCCCACCCCCACCACCATCAACAGCAACATGTTTATTGCCAGCTACGTAATCACGCCAACTGGGCCAACGAGCCCTGCTAACTTCCTTGCAATATGTACCGTGCTACCACTAGTTGCCATGATGGCCGTCATACTTCGATTCAATGCACGGAGACTGCAGAAGGCTAAATTACTAATGGACGACTGGTTGATGCTTCCAGCATTACTCTTCGTGTTTGGATTGGCTATATGTGCTTTGATAGGTATTGTAAACCTGCTTGGCCCCACTCGCTTCATGCGCCGTGTCTGACGCTTTGTAGGGGAAACTCATGGTGTTTGGGCGCATCTTACACCAGCAGATGTCACAGATGGGGATGTTGAGGGTGTCCAAGCCGATGGGACGGAACTCGAAGGAGAGGTATTGATAGTTTTAATTGGCTTTTAATCGTCGAGATTTGAGTGTACAGCCTCACCCTCGAGTCTTGATATCTTCAATCTTGATTCCTTTCACAGCCCCATCCCTCGCTTCCACGACCCAGCCCCATCCCTCGCTTCCACAACCCAATACCGCGAATCCATACTAACCATTTTCCCGATCAGCTTCTTGAAGCCTTCCAATACATCCAAGTCGTCGCCCTCTCTCTCATAAAACTCGCTGCTATCGCTTTCTATCACCGCGTCTTCGTAGCCAAAAACCACAAATCATACTTCAACATCCTCATCATCGGTAGTTTCGTCGTCGTTGGTTTATGGACCGCAGTCATGATTATTATGAACTCGTTGCAATGTGGTTCGCATATTGCCGCTCTTTGGACTGGTTATGATGTTTGGAATGTTTATTGCGCTACTCTGTCTCCGAATTTTGAGGACGCTTTTGGCATTTCAAACTTCTTGCTGGATC
>JWJA01005337.1:0-10827 GCA_000812885.1 Lanzia echinophila
CTTCTTGGTATCAATCATTCCATCGTCGTTGGGGTGGGGAAAACGTGTTGTTCGGTAGTATTCGGTCCCTTCATTCTGGTAGTATCAAATTTGATTCTGCCACCCGTTAATCACAAGACCAGAAGTTCGTTTCAATACATTTTGCCTTTCCTCAACCTAATGCAACATAAACTGTATGACTGACTAAAAAGAAAAATTTTCCTCTTTTCCCCCTCTTTTGGGTACAAATCACCCATGAAGTTTTCATTGAGGTCTGTGCGATAAGATATCCGTACTGTAGGAGAATGCGAAGGAAATGTGGCTAGAAGTCCTCGTAAAGCAGCACAAGACATGGCGACAAGCTCCAAAAAACCGTAAGCTTGAGATGCAACAAGTCTTGCATGGAAAAAATTTCCCAACTTTGATATACACTATTGATGATGACGGTCGTGTAATCACATGAATGGTTCAGATTTCCTCAACAATTGGATTTGATAGCTGGAGCTTTCTGCCGACTATCACAGCCATCTCCGATTGGATAACTTATCTTTGACACCTTGTGATGATCTCGAATTCCGATAAGAGATGTTCATGGAAATGAAAAATCCAACCAATCTCTTCATCTCTTTTTGATGTTTCCACAACAATTAGATTGAAGGAAGGATGAATACCTAGATAGATAGTACTTACCGTTATCATCTTTTTGTAATCTTTTGATGCCCATTTAAGGAATTTGTATCCCGTCTCAATAATCATCGCGTTAAGCTGTAGAAAAGAGTGGATGTCTTTCATATCTTATACGGAGTTGACATGTAAAAGAAAAAAAAGGAAGTGAAACTTTTTGGAAAGAAGAGACGAGGGAAAAAAATTGGAAACTGGATCAAACTTATATATGATCTGGTGTACTAGGTAAAAGTATGTCAATGTCAAGGGTATTTTCCATGGTCGAATTGAATATTCGGACGGTCGCGTGCTTTTTGCACTTACCCCACATTTCCCGTCTCTCCCAAATTCATGTCAGCCCAAAGTTAACAATCACTCCACTAAAGAAGCATTCATTGTATGAATTTGGAGATGTGTACTCCAATGAAATCGGAGAAAAATTGCGTGACAATTTAACCAGCTTTTATTGGAAGGAATACAATACTAATGGGAAGCACATTCAGGAACAAAGAAAGTACGATGACATGGTTAAGGAAACCTTGATTCTCTTTTTACACATTCAATCATCTACGAGGCTTGGAGTGTTATTGGAATGAGAAGATATTAATGGTCGGATGACCCGCTCTCAGGGACATATGATATGCAAGGCTGAAAAGATCATATATCCAGGTTGGTTATAGATAAATTTGATGTCGAGTAAAGCAGAAGGCTAGTTTTGAAAAGTTGAAAGTCCACCGCTTTTCTTCCCCCTTGAACCTTTAGGTATTCATGCCCGTTTGAGCCAAGGTCAATAACGAATTAATGCAATGAACAGGATATAACCTGGGATATGACACCTTGTAATATCATGTGCGAGTCTGACCATGCAGATTTTAAAGATATGCCACGCGGCTCTGGTTGCTTCTTAAGATAACCTTACTTTTTCCAATTTACAGACTATCGGGTGTGCTAAACAATAAGATTTACCGGTACCCGGTGCGAGAGCCGGTGGGCGGCAATTAAAAGGCTACGAAGATCAAATCGGATCGAAGCATCAAAGAAAGCGGAGTGTGGAACAGATGACGAAGGCGATAAAGAGGAACTTTAGAAGGATTTACTTGTGGGGTATTGGAGTAGGAACTACTCCGTAAATATATGGAGTTGAACAACAAATCAAGTCTTGTGCTGCTTTAAAAAGGGGGATGTGATTACTGGGATTTATAGTATGAAATTCTTCCCGAGTTTAGCATTTCAACCTCATCATCTATCCTCCATGTAAAGGGGGAAAACTTCCCTCGAACGATAGACCATGGATTTATGACACGTTTTATGGGTTTATCATGAAAATCAGAGGAAATCAATGGAGATCAATCATATTAACGGGATCCAAAAAATGCAGATATTCCTATCCAATGGATTTCCAAATGACATTCCCACATGATCATGAACCAAAGTTATGGCATTATATCCTTTTTGATCTTGACTCTTTCCATTGTATTTTCCCACTCGGTACTCACGTTATAACGGCTAGGAAGGAGATCAAGATAGGAAATATGCAGTGAAACAAATACAGCCAAGCATAGGTTTGATAAGAATGCATTTCAAAGATTTGTAAAAAGAAGAATAATTATAAATCCAAATTACCTAGTTGGGTGAAGTAGGTAGTAGAAGTTAACTTTCTGGGATGTCTCTTTTTTAGTATGATGCAGGGTTTTTGCGGGTTACTAAAGTAAATTTGGATTTGATATCAATCAAAATAGGAAAGGTTCGATAAGGATCACGCAAAATCCCCAAAGATTACAACATTTTTTCCCTTTGACACCCAACCCAACCTTTTCTTTAACAACTTCAAAACCCAAAAACCATTCTCCACATACCCACCTGGGCATATCACCACATAAGGTATTTTTAATTGATATGCTTCTAATATCCGAGTACACAACCTACCCACCCCCGCAGTTCCGATTAAAAAGGAAAAAAGGAATTATTTTATCTGAATCTCTCACCGCTAGCCACTAGGTAATTTCATCTATATCCATCCTCAAATCTATCCATATCATATAACTATCTCCTTCTATCCACAACTCTCTATCTCTCTCTTCCCCCCCCACTTCTCTCTCTCAACCTCACCTTTGTCTATAATCTAATAGGTTTTCTTAACAATATTCACTATTTTTCCTATCTGCCCATAAGCCACTCATATTACTGTGCCTTATTTCATTCACTTATTGATCAATATAAAACCGTTGATCACATCTTCCAATCCAAGGATTGCGTCTTCTACTACCTCTACCACATACATACGTACATACATTTATACTACATCTTGCAAGCCTTTCTGAAAGAGAAAGATTTTCTACTCCGTTTACACCTTACGTAAATTGAGGTAGCGTACATATAGTTTCACCTTTACATTTTTTTTCAAAGCACCCCAGCTGTATCAATGGCGCCAGATCTCAACACAGTTCCCTCTTCTCCGCGACAAGACAGAAAACAAAGTCTAGCGTCCGGTTTCGATATGGCAATCAATTCAGCATGCCCGGCTTCAAAGCCCAACATTCTATACATTATGGCGGATCAATTGGCAGCACCGTTGCTGAAGATGCACAACCCCAAATCACAAATTAAGACACCACATCTTGATTCTCTTGCAAAAGATGCCGTGGTCTTCGATTCCGCATACTGCCCTTCGCCACTTTGCGCCCCTTCCAGAATGTCTATGGTTTCTGGTCAACTTCCTACCAAGATTGGCTCATACGACAATGCCTGCTCGATCGAACCTTCTACTCCTACATACGCACATTATCTGCGCGCAGCAGGTTATGAAACTACATTGGCTGGAAAGATGCACTTTATTGGAGAGCAATTACACGGATACGAAAGTCGTTTGACGAGTGATATCTACCCTGGAGATTATGGTTGGGCTGTCAACTGGGAGGATCCAGACAGAAGACTGGAGTGGTACCACAACGCAAGCTCCATTCTACAAGCTGGTATCTGTGTCCGAAGCAACCAACTGGATTACGATGAGGAAGTCATGTACAAGTCGAAACAGTTCCTCTACGACCATGTTCGCAAGGGACCAAACACCAGACCATTCTGCATGACCGTAAGTCGCCATTCCAGCCACAAGCTTCTACGGATTGCTAACACTTCGCTAGGTTTCTCTCACTCATCCACACGATCCTTACAATATTCAAAAGAAGTTTTGGGATATGTACGAGGGGGTTGATATTGAGTTGCCAGAAGTGAAGATTCCACAAGAAGAGCAAGATTCACACAGCAAGCGTTTGTTGAAAGTATGCGATCTTTGGGACAAGGAATTCACGGATGATCAAATCAAGAGAGCCAGACGCGCATACTATGGAGCAGTTAGTTACGTTGATGACTGCATTGGACAATTGCTTCAAGTTTTGAAGGATTGTGGTCTGGATGATAACACAATTATTGTCTTCAGCGGTGA
Organism: Lanzia echinophila; assembly: GCA_000812885.1. NCBI lineage: Eukaryota > Fungi > Ascomycota > Leotiomycetes > Helotiales > Rutstroemiaceae > Lanzia > Lanzia echinophila. The sequence continues at coordinate 4,085 of JWJA01005337.1, forward strand.
CCATGGTGACATGCTCGGTGAGCGTGGTCTCTGGTACAAGATGTCGTACTTCGAGTCATCTGTTCGCGTACCTCTTCTCGTACATCACCCTAAGTCTTTTGCTCCTCATCATGTCTCTCAAAATGTCTCCACTTTGGATATTCTCCCCACATTAGTCGATCTTGTCAACGTCAAGTTATGGCCTGGACTTCCTATGGACGGCTCATCGCTACTTCCACATCTTCAATCACGTGAAGGAGGGTGCGATACTGTCTTTGCAGAATATTGTGGTGAAGGAACAATATCTCCAATGATGATGATTCGTCGTGGACCTTGGAAGTACATTATCTGCCCAGCCGATCCACCACAACTCTACAATCTTGCCGATGATCCCAAGGAAATAGTCAACCTTGCATCTTTACCGGCTAAGAACTCTCTCATGACCCCGGAAACCACCAAAATCCTAAACGATTTCCACGCAGAAGCAGCTGCCAAGTGGGACTTTAAAAAGATCACCGATGATGTTCTACTATCCCAACGTCAAAGACGTCTGGTTTGGAGTGCACTCAAAGTTGGCAAATTCACCAGCTGGGATCATGATCCTATTGATGATGGACGCGAGAAATATATCCGTTCACATATTCCTTTGGATGACCTCGAACTTCGCGCTCGTTTCCCACCCGTTGATAGCCAGGGTAGGAGTCTTATGGGCATGGGTGTGGGTGGTACTGGAGCTGGTGGGATGGGTAGTTTCGTTGTCGATCAAGCCGGTTCACATGGTCAATAATTTCACCGAACACCGAATTCTCTCGAAGATCCTCACTTGAACGGCATCAAGAACCGAGCACACCTATCCATAGATGGGGTGTCTCTCGGCCGGCTCAGCCCAACTGGATGACGACTTCATCACGTTACAACACAAAACCTCATCGTGTATTTATGAAGGCAGGTATGGAAATCAGAAAAGGGAGGTTTATATCCCCTTCTACATGACACGACATGACATCTGCAGCGATTTGAGCGGGCGCTTGCTTTTTAGATTTGTTTGCTCATTTCGTGGATTTTCTTTTACTTTTCTTCTTCTTTTTTACAAAGTTACAAAGTTAAAACTTGACTTGAACGTTGATTTTACATTACTTCACCTGTTTATATTGATTCATGAGACATACAGCAAGCTATGATAGCATTATTAGATACCAAAATGAAATGAAATGAAATTTTATTGAAATTTTTAAAAGCCTTTGTGTTATGTGTGATGTTGGCTTATATCTTCTAGCATATCATCCCTCCGCACTGGAAATCGGAACTCGGAACTTTCCTACACAACTTCTCATTTTATATATACTTTCCCAGTTTTTATTCTAAGTGATGATGTCCTATTATGTCTAAATGTATTGTTAGTGTTAGTGTTAGAGTTAATGCATTTGGGAAGAATCTACTTTATACCTAATAGCATTTACCAGTAGCTTATCTAGTATACATTCACATTGCACATATTTGAAATACAACCCGTTACAATACCTTATATTATTATTAGCCAGCTTCTAAAGAAGAAAAGAGAAGAAAAAAGGGATGATGTGTTGAAAATCTCGCTGTATTTATTTATCTACTGTATGAGTAGTATGTCTATCTGTCTATCTGTCTAATAGTATCTATGAATGAAAATGGTATACAAAAATCTAAATGTCCAATCCAACCCCTAAAATCCTCTCGATGAAATATTTGAGTGGCGAAAATCCTTTATTGTACTTCCTGGAAGAATTCTTCCACTGGCAAAATCCAATCCAACCTATCCCATCATACATTCTCATTCCCTTTCCCCCCACATCACATCAGATCACATCACATCACAAACCATTCCTCTCCATCTCCCTAACCAAACGTCTCAAATCCTTAGCTGCGAGTTGTCTCATGCGCTCTTCTTTTTCTTCAGCTTCCTTGGTTTTTGCAGCTTTCTTGTGTTTCTGTTTCTCGATGATTTTCTTTTTCTCACTGATCTGTTTCTCGATGAGCGAAAGTCCGGCTTCCAGCTCCTGGATTAGATATCCCAGATCGGATAATGTTTTTTGGTATTGTGAGGATGTGGATGAGGAGGAGGATTGTTGCTTAGTTTTCCCATTCGCATCCTCGGTCCTCGCATGCTCGGTCGGCATTCCTCTCACGGCTTCATTCATATTTCTGAGTAATTCTCGTGCATCCAGATGGCGGGGAGGATTGGTGGTGGGGGAATTGATGGGGTCTTCGTCGCGAAGATATTCATTCAAATATTCCTTCATATATTCTTTGAGGAAACGTTCTTTTTGTTTGTCTTCAAGAGAGACTTTGTCGATGGCCCAGAATAGGCGGTTTAGATTCTCGCTTCTGGATTTTGCATTTGCGTTGTGGATTTGTTTTGAGGCGGCTGCTGTTTCTTTTCGTGTAGAATCGGTCTGTAATCCCTTTTTCACTTCTCGGATCTTTTCAATCTCCTCGAATAAACGCTGCATACCATTACGTGCGCGCGCCGACTTAATCTCATCATCATCATCATCATCATCTTCAAGATCCCCTTTCCCCAAAAGTTTCCTAAGGTAACGTCCCCTCTTCTTTTCCTCATCCGTAACACCAATTAGCGGAATCCCCTTAATGGAATACAATATAAGTCGAGTGTCGTTAGCTCCAAATACGCGATCTTTGTTTTCTTCATCTTCCCGAAGAGATTTCCGCAGTAAACGACTCATTTCGATTTCCTCTTCAGAAGCATCTGCTGATGGGATTATCGTGCGGAATAAATGCGTTGCGTGCTCGGAGCTTAGTTCTTCGTATGGAAAAGAGCTGGGCTCTGAGGTGGAATGGTGAAGAGGTGGTCGGAATTCGGGTATGGAATCGTCGGCGATAGAGTGTGTTTCGGTAGTCGAGCTTGACTCTGAGGTGAAATGGTGAAGAGGAGGATGGAATACGGGGATTGCATCGTCGGCTCCTGAACCTTCAGCTTCTCTTTCCACCTCATGGGTTGATGAGATGGGAGAGGGAGATGGAGAGGGGGTGCTGTGGTAGTGGGAATGTGTGGAGATGGGGTTGTCGCGGTTGAGGCGGGTGAGGTTGTTGGGGTTTATTTTCGTCATTTTTGGTGGTGGGGTTTGTGTTGTGTTTGGTTTGTATTGATGTTGATGTTTTTCTTCTATTTGGTGATATCTCGTGTTGTGCTGTGTTGTGTTATGGATATCTGGTAATGGAAGATGTAGATGTGGAATGAAAAGGTTTTAGTTTGGTAGTTGTTGAAGCTTCCTTTTATGCTTCGATATCGTGGCTGTGGAACTTGGGTTCGTAGTGTTGGTTGTGAATCGTGGTCTGAATGGATGTCTTCTACTTGGGTCTTGGGTCGCTGAATCAGCATGTGTGTGAATGTGACGCAAGCAGATATGGATGGAGGAGATGATGGAGGGGAGTTATGGTATTTGATTTTTGTGATTCGTTAGCTATATGACTGCATCGGCTTCGCAATTCTAGGATATAGATGTCCATCAACGGACTGGACTGACATGATTCAGATGTTGAAGTGAGTATAGTAGTGAATTGAGAACCTTGGATTAACAAATGTGCAAAACTTAATAAAGCCAAATCCAAACATCATGTCTCTGAATGTATCTTCACTTAATCATCAGGTAACCTATGTTGATGTGAGATGTCGAATCATGGTGTGAAGGAAATAGGATGTTGTTGGAGGGGGTGGTAGAGCGGAAACATTATATGTGATTGTTGTAGTTTACTCATCAATATGATGAAGTCACTGCTTGATTCAAGAAAGAACATGTATTAATCAACCTATAAAATGCGAGAATGGAAGCAGGGAAAATAATAGATTTTAAATCCCATGATTCACATAAAACCACTTCTTAATTTTCAAATTATCCAAAATTCAATCCATCTATCCAATCCAATCCCTTCTCCTCACGTCTCCGTATGCCTCTTCGCCCAATCCTCCGGCAACCTATAATCCTTCGGAACACTATATTGCCCCACACACCTCCCCTGACTCCTACATTCCAACCCACACTTGCCATACAATTTACAATAGCACTCCTCAGCACTCTTACAAGCCTGTTTATTCAACCCCTCCAAATCCACCATCTCACCCTCATGCCCGGAACCCAAAAACAAAACATGCCACAAATAACTCAAAATCCTCCCGGAAACTCTATCATCCCTCGGCGCCTCAAACAACAACCACTGTCTAATAGCCACATATTCCTCCCGTTCATGACTCCAAATATTCTCTCTCCCCACCACAAACTGCGCACAACACTGACTCCTCAGGATATCTTTCCCCACCAATTTCGCCTCTTTCCCAAAAAGCTCTTTCATCGCACGCGGTAACCCCGCGTCTGAAATCGCGCGGCGATCCCACGGCTGCAATGTCGCTTGTATATGATTTTCCAAACTTCCCTGCGCTTTAGCTTCTTTTCTACACGTACTCAAACTCCAATCGCACCGCAGATTAAAATATCCGTGATCCTTTAACGCGCTCTCGATATTAAGCTGCCGGAGAAGCGCGAGATTGTCATAGGATGGATGGTCATTATGCCACGCGAAACGGGAACCATGTACGAAGACGACGCCGGAGGTGGGGATGTGTGCGTAGTTATCTATGAGGAATGTCAGATAGGTCATTGCCTCGTGACCTTTATTCATGGGTGTTTGGAGGGCGGTGGATTCTGTGTCAACCGGGGCGTCGACGTTGTACATGCAGATGTGGTATTTTTCGCGAAGGGGGTCAAGCCAGGTGGGTGAGCCGTCGGCGGTGACGTGCGAGATTACTAAGGCGGGTTTGCTGGTTGAGGAGAGGCCCGGACAGTGCCCCCTGCTGGGGGGGATCACGTTGGTGTTTTTGTAGGTTATTTTTTTCCAGGGGTAGGTTGTGGAGCTGGGGGAGGAACCGCCGAGGTAGATGATGAGGGTTAGGAGGGTGAGGAACCCGAGGAATTTTATGAGGAGGTTGCGGTCTCTTCTATGCATCTTTACTGATTTTGAGGATTGTGATGTTGGGGTTTGGTGATTACTGTATGTTGATTTGCTGATGGGTTGAGGATTTTTTTTATTTATAGGGTGGGGTAGCGTGTTTTTGGTGTTTAGCCCCTGAGAAATAGTGGGGTTGAAACGCGAATGCGGGATTGTCGGGAGCTAGAAAGAAAGGTTAATATTCTGGTCTAACGCATCAGCTACATAAGCCGTCGACAAAGTATATATTTAGTACATTTTTAATATCTTGCAAAATCTAAGAAGTTAACCAGCATTTCCAGTCCGCATAATGAATGCTATAAATTGTGTCAGAGTAACAGCACGATGGTACGATATATTGAGTGTGGTACATAAACGGTGAAGATATATAAGTACGATTAGTCATCAACATATAATAAATAGAAAGAAAAATATCATGTTCCACTATATAAGCGGACTAAGCCAGCCACGCTGTTTCAAATCCATATTTCTTTCAGTATCCGCAATCTTTGCTGGTCATAATCAACAGGAAAATGAAATCCATCTTCTTTCTTCCCCCTCTCAACTTCCACTTCCCTTTCTCTCGCATTCGCCGCAATCTTCTTATATTACTTAATGTACTTCCCCCAACCATCATACGCAGCTTCATCGTATTTCACTCCATTAAATACATAGCAAGTGCAATGCGATTATCCTCTAGGGCATTTAGCAGCACGCATCAACGGCACAAATACTATTCTTTCTATCTCAAGATAAATACCAAATTCCTAAATATTGTCCTACGCTAATAGACATTCATGCGCTATTCTCGAAATCATTCCTGTGCATCTCCTGTCACAATCTCGCTGTCTATTGATGTGTTCTCATAGTATGTAAGTTTAGCTACGATAAACATCTCCAATAACTCATTTTTTTTTATGTAGTACCTCACTCGGTGATTTATGAGTTATTTCTATTGGGAATGTTTTTTTAAAATAAAAATAGATTGTCATGGATTAATGTGTGTACCTTACACGAGCTAAGTCAAATTAATCATGGCAATCGTGACACCCAAAACTGATTCGGCTGCTACAGCTGACGGAGTTAGAGTATGAATATTATGTTATTGTTCAGTAATTGGATTTGGATATTAATATCCGCTTATTTTACCCTTTTTATTTAATAAATTATTACCTAGGTAATTAGTAATGATGCATATGTATATATATAAAATCAACGATGTCAAGAATCTTAGAAACAAAAAAGCAGATATAAGAACCCTTTTCAATTCACATAAACCAGACCCTGCCTACATGTTCAATACCCACTAATAAAAATTTCCAATCTCAACTCCCAAGTCTCAATCAAGAATTCAAATACTATTGCAGCACAAATCTCAGTAACTCAACCCCCTTCCTCCAAAACTCCCCACACTTACCTCCTCTCCTATCCTATCCATCCGTATCTCTTCCTCAAATCCTTTACCACCCCCCTTTCTATCTACTATATATCTCATCCATCTCTCTCACACATCTCACCCATTTCCCCCATTTCCCCTACATCAATACCTACCTATCACATCCATCATAATAATCCTCTACACTTCCAAAAACAAACCACCTCAAAAAACCACTCACAGTGTAGTCCCTCATCCGAGTCATTCTACAAAAATGCATTATCAACAATTTCGTTCCGATCTTTAAAGAAATATCAAAGAGTATCTATTTACTATATCCTAATATACACCACTTCACTTCCATTTCTAAGTTACTTCTATATAATAACCTTGCTTCTTTAGTATACTCTCC
>JWJA01005340.1:0-14518 GCA_000812885.1 Lanzia echinophila
TCCCACATTTTTGAGGGGAATTGGGAATTGGGAATTGGGAATTTGGAGGGGATTTTTTCGGTGATGGTGCACTGGTGGTGGGTTTGGCTTGGCTGGCTGGCTGAGCTGGGTTGATTGGTTTGTGGATTGGTGGATATTTTGGGAAGTTGGGATGAAAAGTTTAGGGGAGATGGGATGATAATTTGATTTGATTTGAAGCTATGAGTATTATGAAGGGTAGTTAGTATATATTGGAATCACCTCGGTGAATTGCATATGCATAGGTTGAAGGTTATTACTATTGATGACGACAATATATTCCGACAGTATACATGAGAGAAGTTATTTTGATTTGATGTTAAGGAAGTGAAAAAAAGTGATTGATTGTAAATAGTATGAAGGTTATTTGAAGTAGTAGGAATCGATTGAAGATTGGTGTGTGTTCTTTTGTGAGGAGGTAAGGGTAAGGGTAAGGGTGGCTGAGTGAGGTTGTAGGTTAAGGGTTTTAGTTTTTTATATAATTTTACTAGCTGTATGATTGAGTTGTCGCCGCAGTCAATCCGCATTTGCTGCATGTCTTTTGAAAGAGTAAATACATACTTGGACTTGGGGAAAAGTTGGGTTTGATATTTGATTTGATGGATATTGTGGATTCGGGGGTAGTAGGAGTGGGGTCTTTTGTGTGAGAGGAGAGGAGAGGAGAGGAGGGGAATGGGAATGGGGATTGGAGAAGAGAGGAGATGTGATGTGATGAGGATGGAATAGGTCATTTTGATTGTGAAGTTAGATTTATTGTATTTATACGCAGCCAGTGCGAGATAGAGAGGTTTAATGGTGGTGCATTCTATGTAGAAGAGCACCACCAGTGAGTGGGTGCAGTAATTTATTAACCTCGATGTCTAACTTTCATTTAGTAATTGAAATAATTGTTGGTATAATTGTTGGGTGAGATTTAAACAATCAAATTCTTAAATAGAAGCGGAAGGGACGATGTCAAATACAGCTTCAAATTTCCACTCTTCACACAATGAACTCAATATCAATCCAATTCCAACTTACCATCACACTAAAACCGCCACCCATACTCAGATATGCAACACAATCCAAATATTACTCTCTACTATAAAGTCATGATAGCATCATATGTTAGTCGCGCCAATCCAGCGTGGACCAAATCGGGAATTAGACTTCAATTCGGCCAATCTCCAATAGCCCCATTTCTTTATAAAAAAAAAACCTTATATTCTTTCGTCTGGAAGCTGAAAGCGCCACACACTCTTCAGATTTGCAACATATTATAACAAGTCCTTTTGGGGAAGATTGGTAATTGGCGGGTTGAGAGCTTCGCGGGAAACCATATATAGAAAGAGTTTTAATTCTCTCCGTCTCCTATATCCCCATTGCTGAATCCGGGGTTTTTTTTCAGTTCATTTGGAAGGTAAAAACGCCATCCGTTCTGAAGATACGAAACATTTTCCTAAAACAACTTCAATTGTGTGAATCTATCTCTCATAGACTTAATACCAGAATGATTCTGGGTGCACTGGGCACTAACAGCGCCACATATATCCAGATATGCAGCATGTACTAACAAACATCTCCGAAAAGAATCGTGATGACCATATATATGCGTAAGGTTTCCGGACAAGTCTAGATTCAATATAACTTCAAACCTACCAATGAATACACTAACAAACCATTTTGAACTCGTTTTGATACTAAAACCACCACCCGTAATTCAGATATGCAACAGTATGAATTAGAGAATAATCGTCGTGGAGCTTGTATCTAAGATATTCGGTAGGGATTGCGTACAGTGGACTTGAAAGAGCTTTACTGCAATAATAAACTGTATATCAAGATAATATAGACTGAGCTGAGCTTGACACTAAAACTACTACCCTACTGACATATGTAACGTATTTGAATACTTCTCCAATGCACCAAAAGCTCGTCCTAATCGCGGATACAACCAAGGGTTTTGGTGTGAACCAATTTGGAAATAGCTGCACTCCTGCAAGTCTCCAGTAAACTTAATTCAACACCCAACTCAAGACTAAAAGCGCAACCCCTGCTCAGATATGCAACATATTCAAACATGTATCCTCTAGAAATACACCAAAGACCATAGCTTCACTCCAGCGCGTCTTCAATAAAGCTAATTAGGTACCCAAGTCAAGACTAAAAGCGCCACCCCTGCTCAGATATGCAACATATTCAGACACATCCCATCTAGAAACATACTAAAAACGCACACAACTAAAGTTCGCAGTGGAGCCCAGTCCAGTCTCCAAAATAGCTTCACCCCAACTAGCTTCCAATTCCCAATCAATCCCCCCCCCCAACTCTAACACAAACCAATCATGAAAACAACAAAATCTAAGCACTAAAGAACGCCACCCTCATTCAGACATGCAACAAACAACTAACACCATACCCCAATCTCAACATTTGATCCTGGCGCTTGCAAAGCTTGCAAAGCTTGCAAAGCGCCTAATCCGTTCCATATAAATTAGAGTTTAGATGTGGATACCTGGGGTGTAGAATGATTTCATTTTTGGCGGTGCCCAACTCAAAAGCACAAATTCTGGTGCAAAAGGGACTGGTGCAAATGGGATTATGGTGTACTAAAAGCGCCACCCTGGCTCAGATGTGCAACATATTCGTGGATATGTTGGGGCTGGAATCGAAGATGACTTCATTTTCAGAGCCCTAGTGAACAGAGTTCAGATTTCCGGCCCACATGAGATGGATTTGAGGGGATGGACTACGGCGATACTAAGAGCGCCACCCTGGCTCAGATGTGCAACATATTTGTCCATACATACATTGAGAATAATCGGGGAGTTATTGATTGATTGCGCTACGCGGCTACTTCTCGTTGGTGTACCTAGGTGCTGGCTTGCTGAACATAGACGCTACTCGCAATGAACTACGACCGAATCGGATTGAAGCACTGGCCATAGAACGTAGATATGCAACAGTTGGGAACATCATATTACCCCGCCGAGTATTGTTGAGAAGCGCTGTGGCTGTCGGGAAAAGGTGGCTGAATGGCTCTCTGGGGATGGCTAAGCTAAACCCACTACCAACTAGGTAATCAAATATCCCATTTGCCAAGAAATTAGGAATTCATACTGTAATAGACTAGGTGTAAGTTGAAAGTCTAGAAGTGCATAGAGTTTAGGTTCTAGATTTTGCTCGGAGGAGCATTGCGTAACCCCCGAAGGTTTTGAAATGGATCGAGCGAGAAATGCATCGAAATCGAATTGTTTCTGGTTCAGATATAATTATATCTCTACTGGAGATTCAATATATGATTTTCGAGTATTTAATACAAGTAATAATGATTGACTTCTTCACTGAGTGTTAGGCTGTTAGCACTAATGCTTCCAGTAAATAAACTTTTGATACATATAGGAAAAGGTTTCCAACACCCCAAATCAGATCCTACACACTAGAGCTCCCTACCCATGACTTGATGGTTGCATTCCGTCTGTGCCCAACCGATAAAGATGGGATAAGCCTCGACGTATATAGATACCAATCCTACTCAAGCCAATACCAAGGACTTGGCAAGTATGCATGGCAAGTAACTTTAACAAGGCAGACTTTAATTCGGTCTTCTTCCAAATCCTCTAATTGTCCAATCCAATCCAATGAATTATCGATCGAAAGTCGTGATTCATTTCTGAACCGCTGGGATGATTTGTCTTTGCTACATAAGCGCCGAAGACAACAGTGCTTGTTTATCCCAATTTTTATCCCAAGATCCCCACTTTCGTACAAGGCGTAATTTCGTGTAGGGCTGAATGCAATCTTTCTTCGAATCCCTCATACAACGCCACAGATGTGGGCGGTGGTTGGTTGTTGGGTGATTGAAACTCATTTGCATATCTTTCTTCGATTCCTGATTTATGTCAACATTGTGTATCTTTCCCACATTTTCTAATCCTGATACACGTCAATCAAAAGTTATTGATAAACATATCCAGATTTCTCCAAAATGGTGTCCAAATCATCCCTTCCACTCGTTCTTTTCCTGAGCTGGCTCAGTATCGTTATTGCCACTCAAGATGCAATAACAAATGACCGGGACATCTCCCACTCTACTGAAATCACCGCTCCCAACACCAAGAAGCGTAGCAATGACCTCCCAACTGATCACGACGGCAGCGGCCTTGTCCAACAAGACGAGACCTTCGCCGTCACCATGTTCGACATGGACTGTGGTACAAAGAAGACCACATGCATCGCCTTATACAGCATGATGATAAGTTACACGCCACCTAGCTCCAGCATAGATTTGCCAGCTGCTCAAAAAAGCCTCGTTTGTGAGGGATATGCCAATGCTACTACTTTTCGGGAAGGATCCTACACATGCTGTCGGAGCACGTGTGATTTCGCAACTATGATATCAGGTTCGGGCGAGTTGATTGTTTTGGCATTGCCAGAAAATAGAGTGTCCGGTTATGTGGTTCGAAAGGGCACTTATCAGGTGGATATTTCGAACGATTATGGCATTACTCATCAAAGTTTTAATATCACACCATTGGATACGCCTACGGGCGCAAGTCTCGGCTTTGCGACGTGATCTGGTTGTTTTGAGTTTCCCAGAGAATAGATCAGACGGTTATATGGCTCGAAGGGACACGAGCCCATATGGCATTACTCTTCCAAGATCAACGCGAGATGGGGCACCATTATGTTGGTGGGATGATTTGGATGGACGATTAGGGGTATGAGTTAGTTTGGTAGAAAACTCTTGTATAACGATCGTATAACAATTGTATAATCCATGAGACGAGGGATGGCAATCCAAATAGACCGGAGCGTGCTGGTGCCAGGTGGTAATAAATGTATTCTAGCGATTATTCCATCTATCTTTCCGTTCTGAAGCGATGGCGATGTATTTTTGGTTTTGATTATGATTTTAAGGATTGGGTAGATATAATAAATAGTTGTCGCGCAACAGAATTCTCTTCAAGTGAACTATGCAAGTAAGAGGTTGAAGATTTGCCCGAAGACATATCACGCATTCGATTTGCCCCCCGAGACAGACCATTGAAGAAGTGCCTCGTATTGCAGTCAGTATTCGTTCATCTCCAAGGAATGAGTCGAGGAACAGGCAGGGAGCTATATGATATCGAGTGATGTACAAAGAAATAATGAGTGAAAGGCTTGTAGTCAGTTGTTGACAGATGTGGGGCGGGGAACGTCTGACCGCCAAGAAAAGTCGTTCGGACCTTACCTAGCCTCGTAGAACTACAGCCTGGTCAGCTGCGCCGGCCACATTCGACAACCAAGCGCAATATTCTTGTATTTTCGGTCGCTGTTCCTCGGATAACTTTACTATATTGTCATTCGGTTCTTCCGGACTATTGATGGCGGCGAAAAGAGATTGTTCTTTCGCAGGACTTGGCAACTGCAGATAGAATGGCAAATATTGCATTGTAGATGATGAGGAGGATGCATGTTTAAAAAAGGTTGAAAGAATGGGATTCCAAGTTTCTGCTAGATTTAGAGGTGGAAGTTGAAACTGCAAGGAGGATGAAAATGGTATGGAAATATGTAGAGTTATTTGTAGTTTCTCAAAAGTTCAACATCTGTATCTATGCAAGTATACCAACACAGAGCCTTCCAGGCCAAACAAAACCAATACAAGTGTTTTCGCATCCGATAACTACCACAGTAGTTATTACGTGGTTGGTTCGTTACCCTGCGGCTATCTAGCTTTCCCATGCATCTATCTTCGTGCATTCATCCGTAGTCTATATTCCAAACCAAACTCTATATTACTCTCAAGCCACGGATCGAGACTGAGATGAATCTGAACCATCTCTCTCAACATATCCGTATGCATTCCATCGCCAAAAATGGGCATAAGATCTAGGATTGAAGAACCATCAACCGGGAATAAAACTCTCCTTCACACTGGCCAACTGCACACACTTCAATCTCAACTCTTTCGCGTTTCCTCCCTCATCTCCATCACGACCCTCCACCCTCTCAAAAGTATATACTTCCTTTATACCCAAATTCTCCAGATACTCAATCGCTTTCACGTAATTTGTTCCCACATGGTCAATTCCATGACTGTCATCTGACAATGTAAATTTTCCTCCCATTTGCATGAATTGCTATACACATGTGTATTAGCAATCGATATCTCAACCAGCCTAACACAAACCAACACTGTATGTAAAAAAAGATCGAACTTCTCCCGAGGAAGAAGCAGAAAAAGAAAAGGAGAACAAACCTCGCAAATAGCCCTCCCAGGGTACGGCTCTCCCAACCCCTTTCTCAACCCCGCACTATTAACCTCCAACAATGCCCCCATATCCACAACTTCCCTTAGATTCCTCAGTACCTTTCCCCAGACCCTCTCCCAAGCCATCACGTCCGAATGACCACCCTTCAATCCACTCCACAACCTAATCAAATCAAAGTGACCCACCACCCTCGGTTTACACGCCCTCAACATCTCATGCTGCTGCTCATAATAAGCCTCCCACAATTTCTCCTCGCTTCCCGCCATCTCAATCGCCTTCTCATAGAAAGCACGATCATAATCAATGGGAATACCATGCACATGATGGATACTACCCATGAAGAAATCAACCGCTGGATCCGCAGCTAGCGTTTGAATGAGAGGGCCATAGGAGGGCCGGATCCATTCGCCTTCAAAGCCAATGAGGATATGGATCTGGGATTGGTATTTTGCGCGGAGACGGAGTGCTTCATTTATGTAGGCTTTGTGAAGGGGTAGATGGCCATCGATTGTTTGGTTGGCTGCTATCTGGGGGTTATCTTTAGTAATTGTGTATTTCCAATAGGAAAGAGAGGGAAATACTTCTTCGGGATATAGATCCTCGTTGGAATTTCGTGGCATATGTTCGGTTAATGCGAAGGTTTGCATTCCTCGTGATATGGCGGTTTGGATGACTTGTTCTAGAGTATCTTTTGCGTGTCCGGGACAGAATTGTCCGGAGTGACTGTGCATTGAGAATGCCATCTTGGGGAGCTTTTTTCTGCTTGGAATTTGATTTTGTTGTTGGGATTTTGAGGAGGGAGAGTATTTTATGGTGAAGCTATAATGGTTCCAAGGCTTCTAGTACTACTGTACTTAGCTGCCGCAATATCAGCCCTATCGACCTAGTAGATAGAGAACCTTGCAGATTGGAGAAACTTCTCAATTATAGCAATTTTCATGTATGTTTTTGAGACGCGATGGAGAAAGATAAACGCTTGATAATGCAAATCCAAAAGATATTTCTCTCTAAGTGACTCAATTCGCAAAAGGAAATGGAAATTTCGGGGGTTACCTCCGGATGAGCTCAGTTAAAAAGAGCCACTCCCAAGAACTCATTATCGCAACGTGGGGTTCGTCTCGCTTAGCACTTAGAAAATCATCAAGATCCACCAGCCACACCTGCAGGCCCCACGGTTTGCGATTAGACCAAAAAATCGTAAAACCAAAAAACGACGACAAACATGTAAAATTCGATAAGCAACAGAAATAGAAACCATCCAGAGTAAAAAAATACAAAAAGTGAAACGCCATTTCGACCAGCACGGGACTCGAACCCGCAACCTCAGTCTAGCCCTATGTAGTAGGAGGACCACGCGCTACCATTGCGCCAACCAGCCTTATTGTTGTTTCACGTTGTATCAACAATTAAAATGTGGCGTTTAAATTAGCCTATATTCCCTTTCTCCCCCTCTATTAGGCTACTGACTAGGGTCCGAATATTTACCGATACAAAAGGACCATTGTCATCTACCATACTAGTAAGTGTGTGCAGTAACTCAATCCATCAAGACTCTCAAAGTCTCAAACCAACTTAATAATTCAAATCTCTAAAAACAAAAACATAAAAGCATGCCTTCATATTCAATGAATTCATTCTTTATATCTGACTTAATAATTATGTCTCTGATATTCTTAAGCAAAAGTTGAACATCAAGGTATTGAATTGTGAGGATGCTAGTTAATGAATTACTACATCCTCTGGTGTACCAATTTCTGTCTCTTTTTCAGCTTTAATATCTTGAATTATATATTTGCCTTCCAACGAATAAGGAAAGCGAGGGTTAGAAATCCTTTACAAGGACTACAGGTCAAATTAATCCCTGGTTCTCGAGGTTTATTAACTTTTTCTTGGAGGCTCATTCCTAAACAACAACAATCTACCACAGCAGGAGTTATTCTACATCATGATCAACAATCAATATTAGATTCAATATACACATTGTTGTCATCTTCATCTATATTGGTCGATCAGTGGCCCTTTCACGCAGGCATATTCTTCATTTCTTATCTATAAACTGCTTCTTTCCCATGATCAAAAACACGGCATACCTTCAATCTACAGCAAGTTCCTAGTAGTCATATCAGCAACCATGATTAAATCATCGAAGAAGATAGCAACAAGTCATTATTTTTCAATGAGGGTGGTGCAAGCACAGTTGCGAGACGGAAAACCGCAAGAGCAGGGAGTTCGAATCGATGGTGAGGGAGAATTATAACGTGACAGGTATTAAAGATATTTGGGATAAGGAAGCATTACATCAAGATGCAAAATGTATTTGAGCATGTCGGCGTACGTATTGTGCGAGGAAAAGACAAGCTACATTACCAATTTC
This sequence comes from Lanzia echinophila, assembly GCA_000812885.1. NCBI lineage: Eukaryota > Fungi > Ascomycota > Leotiomycetes > Helotiales > Rutstroemiaceae > Lanzia > Lanzia echinophila. The sequence continues at coordinate 8,626 of JWJA01005340.1, forward strand.
AATACTGCCAATATTCGAATTCCAATTTCTTCTTATATAGCACTTCACTATTATCTATCTGTTTCATATGAATCCAGGTTCATAAAATGGAATTGTCTCGATCATTCCTAAGCTCCAAAACAGAACAGTCACGATAAATCTCTGTCAAATCATAAGTAGAACTATCACAATGGATCTCCCTCAACCCCCAAGAAGAACCGCGTCTCAACAAATCGCCACGAATAAAGCTGCTTGAATCATTCCTGACCAAAAAGAATATGGCATGTATCATAATGCTGACCTTGAGATTAATGAAGCCGAAAGCGGGTGTACTGTAGTTTTCGTGTTAAGTGGACTGGCATTCCAAAGGGGGCTTTTTCGTCGAAATTTCCCAACTGTCAAATCATTGCATGAATGCAAGAGTTTCTTGATACCGAAAGATCCCACAATCAACAATTATCTAGTCTTGCTCCAATCTGTTCACGGTAGTTTGAATGAGAGATTGTAGAGGACTATGGACGACATTGGATTTTACCAGCATGTTACGATGTATTCGATGAGAAGAACATCCATATTAGAGATGAAGTGGACCGAAAGGATTGAAGAAGCGAGAGAACTCGCAACGCATGCGCCGGGGACCAAGAGTATCTACGCGTACAACAACGTGGGACTTTCAGATAAAGATATAACGGTGATAAGACTGAGAGAAAAGGTGGAATCAAGGGATAAGATCCGAATGGTGTTTAGTATGGTTCTGAAGTCTGGAGCAAGCACGGTTGACGACCAAGGAGAAAATGGACGCCTGACACTTCGACGAGAAAAGACAGTATTCCTAGAGGGTCGGCGACGATTGAACATAGAGCATGTTAAGTTGGAGAGGGAATATGACGAGTTGAGGCAAGGGATGACACGTACGCAGGAGATGAAGATGGAAGCGAGGATGGAGACAAATATATGGTGCCATTTACAACGGCGAATAAGTATATGGTTCACATGCGCAAAGTCCACAGTATGGCAAATTGAGCTATTGACTTACTCATAGTATAGGGCAGATAATTGTGCTCTAGAATGTACACCATTTAGCTTAAAGGAAACAGATATAAATGCAAGATCTCGGTCGCTAGCGTATGTCGTTGATCTATGTCATTGTGCTGGGAACATCTAATTCGTTCCGGTTGAAAAAAAAAACACTACTTGTTGCGGCTGAAATTCAAGGCTAGGAGCGTAAAGGAAGAGGAAAGTACAGGAAGACTCGATCACTGATCTGGACCAAATTACAGTCCACCAGGTTGAGCACTTAAATACTCAACAAGTGATATTTGACGCAATTCAAAGAAACGAAAGTCAGAGAGGTGAAAGATATCATGAAGCTTACAGGAGCGCAAGAGAAGGCAGGAAGCCGAGGGACTTATGGATAGAAAAAATGAGTGAGCTAGCCTGTAGACACCAACGGCGAGTTCAACGAGTACCAGCTCTTGTAGCAAGTAGACTCCTGAACTGAACCGTCATAGGTCAGGTAGATCAACAACTTGATCTACCCGATAATATCCATCCAGCCGTCGACTGTGCATATCTGACTTCTAGAGGAGTTGATGTTCTTGTGTTTGGGACTATTGATTAGGGAGCAATATAGAAATGCTGCTCCTAAACTGATTTGCATATATGTAGTAAAACACTCCTCGGAATCCATTGAGATTGCTACTCATAATCTAGAGGACCATTAATTCAGATTCCTTCTCACAATAATCCTTTATAAATAGATGCTCCCTACGAGATTCTCGTTTGATACCAAGAAAGTCAGCAAATATCCCATAATGCCACCCTTTGCTCCAAGGCCCATAACATATTTTTAGCCAATTCTTTACCATGCCTCTCAAACCTAGTTGTGGGATACCTCCCCGCAGCACTATCATTTGATTGATTCCAGCCAGGTGGGTCTCGTATTCGACTGCATCTCCACCTCCAACCTATTCTTACTGTCAGCCGGGTCATGTGCTGGTGTTGGAAATTTGGGAATTACGGAACTTTGAGCTCACATTGAAGTATAATAGTACCAAGACCACAAGCAGCATCTGATCTGTGCTGCCTTCATTGGGGCTACCCAGTTTCTCGTTGGCTAGACTCATAGTCTCAATTTTATACCACAGTAAGATTCGTTTGCCCAATGGTCGCCGACGATCTAGGTGAACGGCCGAACATAGCAATGTGGCATAAAATAAAGGAGGGTGGTGTAAGGCGTATGGCAACCAAGAGTAAGCGTTGGTACTCGATGCTTGTTCATCATCGTAGTGACCTAACCAAGGGGCTAATATTTGCAGAACTTCTATATGTTAGCAAATGATTGTTTTGTTTTGTTGGGATGGCCCACAGTAATCAATAAGTATGGCTTTGTGAATCGGCTCTCCACTTCTTTCGGGCATGACTGAGAATGGATCATACCCTCCGAGATGTAACCAAGGGCTTGCAGCGGAAAAGATCATGATGCCTACTTCTAACGTTGGCCAATAATCTATGTCAGTCCTCACTTGGTAGGTGGGAGACTGCATATCATCCCTGGACGTAGTATGAGTGATTGTATTGGTAGCGAGCGATTTCGAGCTCTGCAAATCGGCAATGGATTCTGGTGTCAGTAACACTTCTTCTCCCATTGTTATTCGTCGCATCCGAGCATCTTTAGTATTACTGTTTTCAAGGGCTGTCATTCGCCGCTTTCTATTTTCCGAAGATTAGTAAAAGTTGTCTTCTATGTATAGAAATCATCCCTTACATGGGCTTTTCGAATACACACTTATGCGGGACTCCTCGTTCCAAACAATCTGAACATGGATAATCTCGACTGCATTTTTGCTTTCTCCTATGGCACTCTGTACATGATAGCAAGATGCGATTCCGATTCTTCTTTGTAGATGACCTGGAAACTTGAGGTCTTTCGATTGGTTGAGAATTCATGTTTTACAATGATAGTGAGAAGATGGGTTGATTTTGTATGTATTAAACTATTCCATAGTACTTTACAGGAAACTTATATAACCCCGCTCGCATGCACTTTCATGGAAGCTTTGAAATTGGGAAAGATATCGAGAAACTTCGACTTTGGGAAATGTACTTTGCGATACACAATAAGCAATGAAGCTGGATGAAAGAGCTGGAAATATCAAAATGCTGACAATTCAACAGCCCTGCCGCAGGATGTTGGGGTACCTTGTCCTTTCCTGGCAGTGATTGCGCTAAAATCGGCGATTATGCAGCTCAATCAGGTACTGTACATATAGGTGTGGGTACACAAAGTTTGTACGGGCAGTGGGCACTCATCTCGCCTTCATCCAAAGATAGTAGCAATCATATGGGGGAGAACCATCAATTCGGAGATGATTCATTGCATTGTCGTTCAAGACTTTGCAATCCAAATCTTCAAAACTTCTTGTTGATTTTAACTGGTACTGGGACTGTCTGTCTTGTACACGACCATTTGGTAGTTGGGGTACGGCAATATGCGGCCGCTAGTAGATCGGAAGTCAAGTCCTGCCGAGCCTGCCCTGGTTCACAACCTGTTCATGCATAACGATGATCCATGTGTAAATATGTAAGCTGTCTATGAAGGAACGGCTTCTTTGAAGCTCAACCATCACATCCTACCAAGACCGTTTCATAGAATATTCACTGGTCTGAATTTTCAAGATAGATAGTAACCAGATTTGATATTCCTTTCACTTATTTACAATCACGACAATAACCAATCGGGAAATTGATGATGTTTCCCATCAACGAAGGTTGGAGTGAAGCTCTCTTCCTAGACCGCTGCAAGAAGCTTCAAGAGCCTAGCTATCTCAACCTATCGCTATCAATGTAAGATACCTCTTTGATAGAAACATTGTGGTATTTGATGAGATCGTACTAATATTTCGTTTTCTTGAAGCTTTATTCTCATCGGAATACTCGTTTCCTATCTCCCCCAACATTATCGAATCATCAGTCGCGGAACCTCGGAGGGAATATCCCCATTCTTCATTCTACTTGGGACGACATCGGGAACTTGTGCCTTTGCAAACATATTGGTACTTCCGAATTCACGGGCAGATGTTGCTTGTTGTAGCACTGTGAGCGCCTTTGAGTGTGCTGCGGGACTTCTGGGGATTGCTCAAGTTGGAGTGCAATGGTTTTGCTTCAGCGTCATGTAAGCAATGAGATCAATCTGCGATTAGTGTAGCAGTAGCTGACCGTGTTTTCTTTACAGATTACTCCTATTTCTAGTATTCTTCCCTAGAGCGCCCGTTCTACCCTCGATCGATAACAAACAGCAATATACATGGCGCACAGCAGTCACAGTAGCATTCGTTTGTCTACTTCATGGTTTGGCCACTGTCATCATTAGCGCAGCATTTGCATATGCTCGTCCAAACCTTCTCGGAATATGGGCCAATGTATTGGGCATCATAGCTACAATCTTAGCAGCCATACAATACCTGCCACAAATATGGTTGACATACAACCTTGGCCATGTTGGGAGTTTGAGTATACCAATGATGTTGATACAAACTCCAGGAAGTTTTCTCTGGTCTGCAAGTTTGGCAGCTAGATTAGGCGCCGAGGGGTGGAGCACATGGGGTGTTTTTCTAGTTACCGGATGCTTGCAAGGGTGTTTGTTGGTAATGGGAATATGCTTTGAAGTAAGAGCTAGAAGAGAAAGGAAGAACAGCACATCTGTAAGTTGCGCGATCTGGAAAAGTCCCTGGGAAAGTGCTAACATTGTACAGTCGAACGGAAGATGCATAGTTGGATATATTCCAGGTTCAAGGGAACATGATACAGATGATGAGGGAGGAACTACGGTGGAGAGTACCCCACTGTTGTCAGAGTCTCGGGCTTCAAAGAAACCATCTCGAACTCCAGCAACAGCTAGTGAGCATGAGTAATGATCCAAATACAAGACTTGTATATAGTGTTTTGATTCCGAAAAGTGTATTGCCTATGCCTTTTAACTTCTTAGTATTATGTATTGTTGTGGATGTTAAAATGTCGTCCGAAACTTTACGATGGTTCGTCTTATTGCCTGATAAAAGTTTGAGATTACAGAGGGGGTTCAGTTTTATCAAATCGTCATCAGAATGGATGAGCACGGCTGAGTGCTCACGGCGTTGAAATATAACCAAAATCCAAAAACTCGAGCAGACGGCGGGATAGTTTACGCTCAGAACGCCTACCTGTCTTGGCAATAACTTGTCAGATATCCTATCAAATTCATTTCATCGCCGTCCTCAAAAGAGGGGCAACCTGTTTTCTACTATGTTCAAGTTTTTCCTGCCTCCAACAAACTCTCAACTTTCCCTCTTCACCCTCAAAATCCAAATCCCCATCTCCCCAAACCTTCAACCCCAATTTCTCACTTGCCTCCCCTTGAAAATTCCTCACGCTTCCCGCAGCATTCCGATCGAATCCCCAAACCAACAATTCTCGTCTAAACTGCCCCTCTGCATGTGAAGTCGTCATCACAGCACATATCCTCAATTTCTTTTCTTTGGCCCAATCTTCCAAGCCCTTTAGGAATTCTTCTCTACCGCCAGCTTTCGAGATCATCCATTTGATATCTTTTACCACGGAACTGATTCCTAGATTCATACTCCCTTCATTCCACTGTTTGTAATCCTTTCGCAAAATATCTCGAAACTCTAAGTTGCCGATATTCTCCTTCTCTCTGGTGATTTGATCGAAATACTCCTCTCTATTATAAACGTCTTGACCCAATCCTTGGTTCTCGTTCTCGCTTTCCTTAATAATCCCCTCCAACCACTCTACGGCTTCTATATCAACACTCGTCGTCTTATCCTTCGAACGCAAACACGTCGTATCAATTAAAATCGGCCCCAACGCCAACCACGCCAACTGCTTATCCACACTCCTCGCAAACCTATCCCTT
>JWJA01005341.1:0-17366 GCA_000812885.1 Lanzia echinophila
ATAAAGCTAATTGGTTTTTTTACAGGCCTACGCGTGCGGTTCTGTATCAGCGGGAGATGCAGTTATTATTGCATATTACCGCGGTCTATTTGCAAGCTTAGCGAATAAGGGCTCAATGATTGCTACAGGTATCGGTTCTGAAGAGGCATTGAACTTGTGCACTCGACCGCACTTTGTTGGTCGGTTATACCTAGCTGCTAGTAACGCTCCACGATCTTCAACATTATCTGGTGAAATTGATGCTATATCAGAAGTGAAAAAACTACTCGATGACGAAGGGAAATTCGCGAGAATATTGAAAGTGGATGCTGCTTATCACTCACCCCTCATGCAAGCAACTGCAATCCCATATTTGAACGCACTCCGTGCGGCCAACATCAATTACTACCCAGCAAAAAGAACATGTACGTGGATTTCTAGCGTGCATGGTTTTGAGATGGACTCCAGTTCCGATCCTGTGTGCAATTCATACTGGGTAGATAACCTTTTGAATCCTGTGCTATATATCGATGCGTTGACACAAGCAATATCTGATCATGGACCTTTTGCTTTGGCTATTGAGGTTGGCCCACACCCAGCTCTTCGGGCACCCAGCAATCAGACGATTAATCATGTTATGAAGCAAACAATTCCTTACCAGGGCCTTCTCGAACGTGGTATCTGCGGCATATCTTCATTCTCGCAGGCTCTCATATATGCTTGGAGTTTGCTGCCATTGCCACCGGTCAACTTTGATAATTTTATCTCGGAATTTAACAGCACACCCAACAGCGGAAGATTGCTCAAAGGGCTTCCAAGTTATCCTTGGAACCACGACCAATTGTATTGGAAGGAGTCGCGTATCTCCAAGCAGTATCGATTTCGAGTCAACCCTCCACATAAGCTTCTTGGTTCTCAGATCGATTCCGGAGATAATGAAATCCGATGGCGAAATATTCTCAAATTGAGTGAGATACCTTGGCTTCATGGACATAAATTCCAAGGCGGGGTTTTGTTTCCGGCTGCAGGATATTGTGTGTTGGCGATAGAGGCGTCGAAATCACTATTGATTGGGAAGTCCATTAAGTTGATTGAAATCAGTTCTCTTGAGATTCATCAAGGGATTAGCCTCGAAGAAGATTCGTCGGGTGTAGAGATCATCTTCAGCCTGTCCTCGATTCACAAAGCTAGACCCGCTTCTGCCGGTGAATGCGAAGATATCACAGCAGCATTTAGCTGCAATGCTTGTAGAATTCATGATAAAGCTTCAATGTTTACCGCCTGCTCCGGTACAATGAAGATATCATTCGGTCCTACGTCAACTCAATCCTTGCCAAATAAGCCGCCCAGGAAATCAGATTTCCGGTCGGTTGATATTGAACGTTTCTATTCCGATATGTCGAATATTGGATTAGGATACACGGGACCATTTAAACAAATGTTATTTGCTGAGAGGAGAATGTACGAAGCTTCTACAACCGTTGAGGTGCCTGAGAGTTCGTTTCTTATTCACCCTGCTTTAATTGATTTATGCTTCCAATCAATATTCGTCGCCTTCGCTGCGCCCGGAGATGAGTATGTATTTTCAGTTCTTTCTGTTCTTCTACGACTTTACTCGAAATTAACTTGATATCAGGAGTCTTAATCGGGTGTTTCTCCCAAGACGCATAAAGCAACTAAGGTTCAATCCAATTGGAGTATGTGGGCCTAAAATCTCTTCGGTCTATTCTTTCGTTACAAACTTCAGTGCCCCATCAGAGCTGGTACCAGCTTCAATAACAGGAGACGTGGATATGTTCCATGGTGGTAATGGACAGTTACAAGTTGAGGGAGTAAAATTTGTTGCTCTGCCAAATAGTGAAGCCAGGACCGATCGCAAACTATTCTTTCATACCATATGGATACCAGACGTTACCACAGGATTACTTGCAGCTGAAAATATGGAAGAAGACTCTCAGCAAGAGCTTGCGCTCATAACAACTTGCGAGCGTATTGCATGCTTCTACTATAGGATTCTGAGAAAGGAAATCACTAACAATGAAATCTCACCTATTTGGCGACCACTGTTCGATATGATGGAACACACCTTGTCGACACGAGAAGAATCTTGGAAAAATGATAATCTTGAGATTATACAGCTACTCATTGATCAAAACTGCAATGTAATTGATGTTGCTCTAATGAAAGCCGTAGGGGAGAACCTTTCAGCAGTTATTCGAGGGAATAGCACCATGTTAGAACACATGTTGGAAAACAACATGCTCAATCAGTACTATAGAGAGGGCATTGGCTTTCCACAAATCAACAGTTATCTGGCCCAGACGTTGAAACAGATCTCACATCGCTATCCACGAATGAATATCTGCGAGCTTGGAGCAGGCACAGGGGGTACTACCCAAATTGCATTACCTTCACTCGGACAGTCATTTGCATCTTATACCTACACAGATATATCTTCGGGTTTCTTCCAGCGTGCAAAACAAGAGTTTCAACCTTGGATTGATCGACTGAAGTTCAAAACTCTCAATGTTGAAAACGAGATTTTAAGCCAGGGTTTCGAAGAACATACCTATGATTTAATTATCGCATCAAATGTCCTACATGCGACAAAGAAGCTCGGAGCAACTCTTTTCAACGTCCGGAGTCTGCTCAAGCCAGGTGGTTTCTTGTTGTTGGTCGAGGTCACCGGTGAGACTTTGCGCCCAGTGAGTTCTTTTTTTCTATCCAACAATCATGTTTTTACTCCATGTCCATAAAATTCTTTATAGTGATACTCCAAATAGATTTGGCTAACTACGTGCGTAGGGACTTATGTTTGGCGGTCTGCCCGGCTGGTGGATGGGTGTTGGGGAGGGTCGCAAGCTCAAACCTGGAGTTTCGGTCGAGAAGTGGGACTCGCTATTGCGTTGCAATGGGTTCTCTGGGGTTGACTCGTCGCTACACGACTGCAAAGATTCATTAAAGCATACATATACACTGATGGTCTCTCAAGCGACAAACGAGTTGTTTGACCTTATGCGAAATCCACTCTCAACAACTACTAGCTTACCAGAGCAAATACCAAAAAAGCTTCTTGTCCTCGGTGGGGCCACTAAACATACAGAACGTCTTATATATGACAGTAATGCATTGTCATCTCTTCGCAACTATTCAATGGTGGCAGTAAAAACTATCGAGGACTTTGGAAATGAAGATTTTGAAACTGTCACAGCAATAATTAGCCTAACAGAGCTCGATCAACCCATTTTCAAGTCTATGACACCGCAAAAGTTCACAGGTCTCCAGAAGCTCTTCCGTCATGCCACTAATGTTTTATGGATCACAACTGGTGGGAGTAGCAATACTTACTCCAACATGACTGTCGGCTTGGGCCGCACAATCGCATCAGAATTGACACACCTTCGACTTCAATTCTTCGATTTCTGCAGAAGGGATGAATTAGATTCAGACTTACTTGCTTCCACCATTTATCGATTCTTACATGGCGATTTTGGCAAACTCTTAAGTGAGAATGGACTTTGGAGCTTAGAACCCGAATTGAGGTACGAACAAGGTCGAATAATGATTCCTAGAATTTTGCCGATAACGGATATGAATGATCGACTGAATGCTCTCCAGCGCTCAATAATCAAAACTGTTCCCATCAACACCCTCGACGGCAAATATTCCCCATTGTCCATGTCAATAGGAAATTATCTCCCCACTACTCCAATGGCTAATAAGGCCCCAAAACATGCCGGGCTTTGGGAAAATTCCACCGTACTTATAAGAGTAATTTGTTCAACTCTATACGCAATCAGGGTGGTAAATGGAACTTATCTTTATGTCTGTCTAGGGATCAGTGAAACTCAGGAGAGTGTAATTGCTATGTCTCCTTCCAACTTGCCTGTAATTCAAGTCCCCAGATCATTTACGACCTCCTATCACACCTCATTTGGTCGCGAAGAACAAGCTTTGGCGTTTATTACCGCTCACATGATATGTCGATCTGTGATGCATACCAATCGCGACGAAAAGATCCTGGTATACACCGATGAGCCTCTTCTAGCAGATATCATGAGTATGTCTGTCGGAAATATTAGCACGCTTACTGTGGTATCCAGTGCACCAAAAAGTCTTCAATATTCCCAGGCACCGATATTCGTCCACCCTCTAATGAGCCACCGGGAGATTCGCAAAATCGTACCCCCAAATCTGACCACTTTTGTCAATCTGTCTGCATCTTCTGGCTCAAAAACTGCGATGAATATCGCCCGGAACCTAGCGAATGACACTCAGCTCACCACTTCCACTTTTTTCCAGCTCCACTCAAGGAATAACAACACCAGTTCTCTTGTTGAGTTGCGCGATCTGCTTGAATGTATACGTTTGGAACTTGAGAACGATTGTTATGCACCTTTATACCAGCACAAGTATGATTTACCTACAATACCATCGGAAACTCTAACTTCATGCTCCAAGGATGAACATTCATTTCTTACTTCCGTGCGTTGGAACTCCGATCATATGGATATTCCTATCAAACCTATTAATGCCCAAAAGCTGTTTCGCGGAGACGGGGCCTATCTGCTCATTGGTTTAACAGGTGAGCTTGGTCGTAGCATCTGCCAATGGATGGTAGAAAATGGCGTTCGGCATATCATTCTTTGCAGCAGATCACCGCAAGTGGATGCAAAATGGCAGGCTGAACTACAGAGCATGAACGCAAAGATCCTTATCGAAGCTTTGGATGTGGTTGATAAAAGTTCTTTGTTGATATTGAAGGATAAATTGCGACATCATTGGCCTCCAATAGCCGGCATTATAAATGGGGCGATGGTTTTGTCCGACTCTGCATTCGATGAGATGGCTTTTGAAAATCTCGAAAGGGTGCTGAAGCCAAAGGTCAATGGAAGCGAGAATCTTGATGAGGTATTCAAATATGATAATTTGGACTTCTTCATAATGTTCTCATCGCTTGCATCTGTTATCGGTAACCCAGGACAAGCTAATTATGCAGCTGCTAATATGGTAAGTTAGCCCCGAGCGTACTTGATTGTTATTAATCTTTCTCATAGTTCATGGTGGGACTTGCGGAACAGCGACGAAAGAGAGGTGTAGCAGCGACCGTAGTGGATATTGGGATGATCATAGGTTTGGGATATTTGTCAAGAAGTAACAAATCGACCGAAGAAAGATTACGGCGGCAAGGCTTTGCTGCAATCTCAGAGACTGATTTCCATAATGTTCTTGCTGAAGCCATAGTAGCGAGTCCACCAAACTCATCACTTCCTTCTAACATTACTACCGGACTACAAACTTTTAAAAGCCAAAAAAATCCAAACTGGTATAGCAACCCGAGATTCTCGCATCATGATCTCGCCGATGCAAATGTAGAAAAAGGACAGAAATCGGAAGTGGAAGTTCCTCTACGAGTCCGGTTGAACAGTATGCAAACCTTCTCCGGTTTCTCAGACTTACTCAAGAAGTCATTTCGTGGCCTTCTCCAGAGTATTCTACAAACATCAACGGATTCAATCGATTCCGATCGGGCCTTGACTGAATTGGGATTGGATTCGTTAATGGCCGTTGAAATCAGGTCATGGTTTTTAAAGGAACTTGGTGTGAGCTTTCCAGTTCTCACGATTCTTGGTGGTATTTCAACTTCACAATTGTGCGAAGAAGCCGCGAAAAAGTTCCATCCGGATATTGTGGGAAGTTCTCAAGAACTCATCAATGAAGAACTCATCAAAGAAGAAGATATACAAGAAGAGAATATACAAGAAGAAAATATCCACGACGATTCCTCCAACACAAGCTCAAACATCACAATTGAATTCGGCAATTCCTCTCCGACACTGGCTAGTAGCGACACAAATATAACTACAGCACTGAACAATTCTCTAGATAATAAACAAAGAGTTTTTAGTGCATCCCAAGACGTACCCCAAGACCCTGTAAGAAATAACCTCTTCAGAATGGAGGATATGTCTTATGGCCAGGCGAGGATTTGGTTTCTGATGAAAAGCCTCGGTGACCCGACCATGTACAACTGTACAATTCGATACGAGATCAACGGCACAATTGAACCTCAACGACTTAAACATTCACTTGTGTCAGTCGCATGCAGACATGAAGCACTTCGAACAGCCTTTCCCGAAGACCCCAACACGGGAGACATTAGTCAATGTGTTTTGGATTTACCTAGAATTGAATGGGAGCATCGTTCTATGCATCATGAGCTGGAGCCTTTCGAGGAGTACAACAAGATGAAATCACGAGCGTTTGATCTTGCAAGTGGCCATAGTATGGCCGTCACGTTGTTATCTGAGTCTCCAACGAAACACCATTTGATTCTTGCATATCATCATATGATCATGGACGGCGTAGGCTTGCAAATTATACTTCGAGAAATGGCTCACATCTATAATAATGGCGGAGGTCTTGAGCCAGTAACCCATCAATATATTGATTTTACGAAGGCGCAACGATTATTGGTTCAAGAAGGTCTAAAGAATGGCCATGATAGTGTCGATTACTTTCGTAGCGAGTTTTTACATCCTCCACCAGTGCTGCCACTTTTCCCCTTCGCGAAGACAAAATTCCGATTGAATCCCGAGCCGAAAGTTTGTGAAATAAATCTCATTCACCGAAAACTGGATGCAGTCACAAGTACCAAAATTCGTCAGAACAGCCTGCAGTTTGGATCAACACCCTTCCACTTCTACCTATCGTCCTTACAGGTGTTATTATATCACACACTCGGCGTTAATGACGTGTGCATTGGAATTGGTGATTCGAATAGATGTCTTGATGCTTTTGAACGGACCGTTGGGTTGATGGCTGACATTTTGCCTGTCAGATTTAATATACTTGGCAACGATACGTTCACCACACTTCTGACGCAAACAAGAGTTAAAGTTCTGAATGCTCTTAAGCATAGCATATTTCCATATCACAAGGCCATACCCCAGTTCGAAACTTCCAACGATTCGGTTTATAGTCCAATATACCAAGTGGTGATGAACTACATTGCGGGTGTCACAAAAGATGTTTCTCTGGGTCCTTCTACGAAAATGAAATATGTGATTTCGGAGGAGGCTAGACACATTCAGGATATAGTCCTAACGATTCGTGATGACCCGAATGGTACTGTGCTCGTTTCTTTAGCATCCCCACAAACATTGTACGCCCTGCAGGATATGGAAAACTTGATGGAAATGTACATCAACCTCATCAAAGCCATCTCTGCCAATATGTCTTCCTCAATATCACAGTATGATATTTTCCAAGAGTCTGATATGCAGCATGCACTCAGGCTTGGCCAAGGTCCGATGTTAGGTTTATCGTCTTCGGGAACGTTGTTCTCCACAATATGCGAGGGTGTGAAATCTTATCCTGAACGCCAAGCATTGAAAGACGAGTATGGAGTATGCTTGAGTTATTCCCAGATGATTAATAGGGTTTATTCCATTGCAGAGTGTTTACTCAATGAAGGGATAAGAGAGAATGAATATGTAGTTGTGGCTGGCACACCAAAATCAGATACCGTCTGCGCATTGCTCGCAATATGGTGCATCGGTGCCGTCTACGTGCCTATAGAAACCTCTCACGGAAAGGAACGGATTCTTACGATTATATCCAATTGTCAACCAGTCGCATTGGTATGTTGGGGTGACTCGAATCCATTTACACCACAAGAATTGAGAATCAAAACAATTGATCTGGGCCTTCTCTCATTTCAAACTTGTCCGACTACCACTATTGCCGATCGAAGTGAAGGCTCGGCAAATGCGGTTCTTCTGTATACAAGCGGGTCTACTGGAGTCCCCAAGGGTGTGCTTCTCACTCACACGAATCTGAAGACCCATATCTTTGCAGTTAAAGAACGATTCAACCTTGGTCAAGAAGTCGTCCTCCAGCAAAGTTCGATGGCATTTGACGCTTCATTGTTCCAAATCTTCACTGCTCTGGCAAATGGTGGCCTTCTTGTAATGACAAGTGCTAGAAAGGACCCAGAGGCATTGGCGGAACTCATGAGAAAAGAGAAAATCAGTCTCACATTGGCTGTGCCGACTGAATACTGTCTTTGGATCAGTTGCCAAGATCAATGCTTACGGGATTGCTCTGACTGGCGTTTAGCATTTTGTGGTGGAGAGGAGATGAGTTCCTCGGTGATGAATTATTTCAAGTCGTTGGAGCTTCCCAACTTGCGTCTCATCAATGCATATGGGCCGGCGGAAGCATCCATCGCTTGTTCGATGGGCTTAGTAGACTATGAAAATGATGATGCACTCGAGACAAGGAAACAGAAGCTCGTCGGTAATTCATTGCCAGGATATAACATTTACATTATGTCAGAGGATCTTCGACCACAAGCAGTTGGGTGGCCAGGTGAGATATGCATTGCAGGTCAAGGTGTTAGCCGAGGGTACATCCATAACAACGATGAAACTATAAAAAAGTTCCTCCCAGATCGTTGGTCTTCCACAACATTGGGCAATCAACAACTATATCGAAGCGGTGATCGAGGCCAAATGCTGAAAGATGGAAGAATCGTGTTTCTAGGGCGTATGGAAGGCGACAATCAGATTAAACTTCGAGGGCAACGATTGAATCTTGATGAAATATCGAGTTGTATATTGAGCAACTCACGAGGAACCGTTCAAGAAGCCGTTGTTATTGCAAAAGGAACAGTCGACCCGTTTCTAGTCGCTTTTGTTGTCATTTCATCAAAGAATACTTCATCGGATATTGATACTAGGCTCCGATTACTACTTGCATCTCTTCCGCTACCGCCTTATATGCGTCCTGCATTGGCAATCCGCATACCTAATATTCCTATGAATGCTAATGGTAAAATCGACAAACTGAAGTTAAACAACATTCCCATTTCCAATACCCATGAAGTGGAAGATCACAGCCTCGATTTTGTTCAGGACCACCTGGCAAAAATATGGAGGGAAGTACTACCAGAATCCAGTCAATCGCTACCAATAGGCAGAAATACGGAATTCTTTTCTTTAGGTGGGAATTCTATCTTACTCATCAAACTACAATCGAGCATCCGCAGATACAGTCAAGTTAAAATCCCGCTGCAAAAGTTATTTCAGTCAACCACATTAGGGGAGATGGCCAAACAAATCCAGTCCGATGCTGGCGCATTACGACAAAACATTATAGTAGATTGGGAACGCGAAACTTCAATTCAAGGTATTACAGTTGCATCCATTCAATCCAACCCCCCTCGCCCAGTTCCAAAGGTTGTGCTTATGACTGGGAGCACCGGATTTCTTGGTCTTAAGATACTTAACTTGTTATTGACTGACTCTACTATAACTGCTATTCATTGCATTGCGGTTCGTTCGACTTCGGTTTCACGACTTCCAGTTTCTTCCAAAATTGTGGTTCACACCGGCGATCTGGGCTGGTTCCATTGTGGGATTGACGCAGAGACATGGCAAGGTTTGAGCTGTAAAGTGGATGTAATAATTCACAATGGCGCCGATGTTTCTTTCCTAAAACCGTATAAGGCTTTACGAGAATGTAACGTTGTAGCCACGAGGTTTCTCTGCGAGATGGCAGCTGCACGTCGGATCCCAATTCACTATGTCTCTTCCGCCGGTGTGACGAGATTATCTCGACTTCCATCATTTCCAGCAAGTTCCGTTGCCAGCTATTTGCCTTCGTCTATGATTGATGGTGATGATGATGATGCATTTGGACGTGGTAACGTTGTCAAAGTGGATGGATATACAGCGTCAAAATGGGCTAGTGAAGTTATCTTGGAACGTTCGCATGAAGCTTTTTACATACCCATCAAGATATACCGACCAAGCAGCATCATTGGTATAGATGCCCCAAAGAACGATATCCTGAACAACCTTTTGGGGTTCTCGAAATTATTAAGGGCAGTACCATTTTTAGAGAATTGGTCTGGATTTTTCGATATCATAAGAGTTGAAACCGTTGCGAAGCAAGTAAAACTTGGAATCTCTGCAGCAAATCCTAAGAAAGCCGGACTAAGTTATGAGCATGTATGTGGTGAGGAGAGATTTGAACCTGGAGGTCTGAAACACTTTATTGAAAAGCAAAGGAATCATGATGGAGAGGATTTGGATTCTAAGGTAGAGCAGATTAATTTCTACGACTGGATTGACAAAGCAGAAGAGGCTGGTATGAATATAACGGTGGCGCAGTTCTTGAGGACACTTGATAATGGGGAGCAAAGGGTTCTTTTGCCAAATCTTGAAGGATAAAGATATATTTAGGGGTAAGCAAAGTTTGGAGTTTGAGGGGGATTTGTCCTTGATGGGGGTTGGATAGGAGGTCGGAGGTCGGGGTTTAGGAGAGAATCGGGATTACTTCGGACCGAAGATAGCAACATTACAGCAGGCCCATATCTTAACTTATGTAGATTAGGTAATATTTATAGAATTTACTTCAATTGTAACTTTTAAGTAACTCAACAAAATCAACGTCTATCAAGTCATGAATCACTCTTCATCTGCTACGTCCCTTTCATGTCAATTCTTGACCAAAAGGAGTCCAGTAAAACCTCATATCAAACACTCTTTATTACATTCTGGCAGGGCGTTGAACAGCCAGAGACAGCCTTCTATCAAACATATCGACTGCTCATTCAGATGTAAAATGAAAATAAAATGAGCAAGAGCAACCATCGTTAGAAGGGGTATACTAGCATCATTTGGAACCACTCTTGCACATGTTTTCGGAATTGGAGAAGTGTGAAGGCTTCTGGAATCTTGGGAACCATTCACTTGAAGAAGAAGTAGGAACCGGGGTATATGGGCTTTTTTACGCCTACAAGAATGGGCAGATGAAGTGTTCGAGCCTCAACGAAGGAGAAGAGGGCTGATATCTGGAAGAATATTGCTGATATTTTGTTATTTTGATTATGTCGCTCAAGACACGCAACCTACTTGCATCCAGATGGTTTAGTTATCACCTTCTTACATTGAACGGCTGGGGCAGAACATAGATGGACGTCAAATTAAACATCAGTATCAACTACCCCACGGCGTGGCAATCATCAAGAAGAAGGCTGGCATGTAGTAATGCACATACACGTACAGCAGTCCAAAAAACAACACATAAATCGAAGGTATACTGCACAGGAGACGTCACTTCATGTTGTCTCCTCACTTCATGTTCTGCGCACGTATCAAATATCGCATAGTCTTTCTGATATTCTATTCCCACGCTATGAAATCACTAAAGAAACAAAAAATTCACCACTCATTCTCCATCAGCAATCTCGCTCATCATGTTCCCAAAATCAAGCAAGTCCGCCATTTTGATATGCTTTCCGATAAAGCGTGAACAAGTTCATGGGCCGCTTCACCTGGGGTACAACAACCATCACAAATGATCCAGCAGGTCTCTGTAGTTGCTCCTTCTCGGCATCATGAGCATGGAAGTTCTTCGTGTGAAATTCGTCTCTTGAGAACCCCAAACACCTTCCGTGGTGTTTTTCGAAGTTCAGGCGGTAACGATAATTGAAAGGGAGAGGAGGCAGTGGTGATAATGACGACGAGCAGCATTCGAGGGTATGTCTTTGGGCGGACCTTGCGGCTTGACATCGTGACCAGATGTGACTTTCCAACACGAGATGTAACGATTCGTTCTGTGATACCAGAAGTGACATCACCATCAACAATAGCAGCGACCGAATCCATAGGTCGAACAACCTTCGCTTGGAATTGAGGCGGGATCCTGCCGGAGGAGGAACGCCGTTTCGTTCTCTGGTTCCCTGGCTTAGTATTCCGCCTTGTACTCCCACTGCGTTCTTTGGAAGATCGTCCACTGACGGGCGATGGCACGTACCCATTGAAGAGCGGCTCCAACTCTGTTGACTCGATGCGAAATTCCAAATGAGCCAAGTTGTAGACGTATCGAAGAAGAGCTTCGTGCTGTAGCCACAGACGTTCAAAGTCTTTATGGAAGCAGCAAAATTTCATCAGTAGCGGCAACGCTGGAGCATCTTTTGAGTCAGCACAGATGTGGAGTGTGCGGTCGTCGCAAATGATGGAATGTCTCGATCTGAAGTGATCGTTCAATCGCGACGACCGCACACTCAATATCTGGGCAGACCGTCACTCCACGGTCTGAAGACGCTTTATTACAAAGTAAAGATGAAGGGGTAGCATGAAAGGGTTCATGGGCCGCTTCACCTTGCCCGGTATTTTTCCATCTTCCACTTCCCGTCGTTCCTCTTGCATAACTGCATGGTTGTAGTTTAGCCCAATCGCTGCTACCCATTCTTCGGCACTGGGATCTCGTAGATCTGGTGGTGGTTGATACAGTTTTGTATCTAATCTATCCCGGGAAGTGTCATAACAACCTTTATCTTTCCCGGCGAATCTTGTGCTGGGGTGGGAGCTGGCAATGGTGCTTGGAACCCAGATGGCGAATTGGTGTATGAGCTACCTCGCGAAAATGGTGCAGTTGCAGATGCATAAGTACTCTCAGCCGGGCCCATTTGAACTTGACGATCCTCATCGATACCGGAAAAGACAGGTCCAAACCTGGTGGAGCGCATCGCGCTCTATTACAAAGTAAAGATGAATTCTGTCCACCGCGTAGGTTGATACAAGTTTGTATCTAATCTATCTCGGGAAGTATCACAACAACCATTCTCTCCATTAATAAATCTGTTTATGTGTTTCTGGGTATCTTTCGCTATGAACAGATATGTTAACGGACAGAATGGTCGTTGTCAAACACTGCGCTGGAGGTCTTTGTATTCTTTTGTGCTTTGCACTTTGGCTGGCCCAGGAGACTCGGCTTTTGGAGTAGCGAGTGTGTGGTTGGTGGATTTGAGATTGTTGGCAGCCATGTTTATTGATGTAAGAGAAGTGAGAAACGAAAGAAACGTCAGTGGGTTGAGGGATCGTCGTCGCTGGATAGATTCGTGCGAGTGCCGGCGCGGTAGTTGAAGAAGCGTTGGCATGGTGGTTAAGTGAAATCAGCCCTCAAGCATCGGGATACCAGACAAGTTGTCTCTGTTTCTCCTCCTCCCATTCTTTCATGATCTTCGGCTCGAGAATCGGGTAATGCTTGGCCCGCCGAATCCATCGGTGCTTGACGTCTTCGTCGAATTCAACCAAAAACCATCCATTTTCCTCATACAAGACCTCCAATATCTTCTTCTCCTTGTTCACCTTGCTACCATTCCCGGTTTTGACGAAGTCACTTAATTCTTCATTTTTTTCATTCCATTCATTGATGTAATACTGTGGGACGTTATCTCCGACGACCCACGTTGGTGCCCAATGTCCTTCTGCGGTGCTCTTCCAGCTTAGGAGATAGTATGTAGTGCGTTCCCCACCGCCTACGGGAGTACGTTCGTCTGTAGCAAGAATGCCATCGAAAAACCATTGCTTCTTCTTGCTTATACGCGGACCCTGACCCTGTAAAAGCGCAGCTGCATGACGGCCCGCAGCATTGGCGGTCGGCTCGGCGGCAGGAATAGTCGACGCCTGGCTGCTAGTTGTGCGAGCCGAGTCATTATTGCATCGGTTCATGGCATCTCCTTTTCGGTGTTGATTCGGAATTTTGCGGACTTTCGAGGTCTTGTTTTTCAAGATCGATTTTGGCATCTGACCTCCACCAGTCGGGTTTGGTTTTTTCGTTGGGGCTCTGTCTGGTCTATTGTTGTAGTTGAGATGGTGACAGGCCAGTTAATTTTGAGTTGATCTTGTTATTGGGTCGGTCTTATTCTTGAGTCGGTTTTGTTCTTGAGTTGGTCTTGTGCTCGAGTTATTCTTGTTCTTGAGTCGGTCTTGTCCTTGAGTCGGTCTTGGCTATCACACGTTAGTGATCTTCGCAAATTCTCAGGAGACCTTGAGTGTAAGGTCTGCCCTCGAGTTCTTTAAGATGCCGTACTCGATACCTACACCGCGATGGGGTAGTATTTCTCTAGGACGGTTTGGTTGATGAATTTGGAAGATCGGGGGGATTTAAGGTAAACCTCTTCGAGGATGATCTATCCAAAATGGAAATATGACTCAGGAATATGTTATGGGAATGCGAAATTCCGTGTTATCTCTGGATAGAAGATGTTGTGATGGATTCTGTGATGGGTTGTCGAGTTTGA
The DNA here is from genome assembly GCA_000812885.1 of Lanzia echinophila. Classification (NCBI taxonomy): domain Eukaryota; kingdom Fungi; phylum Ascomycota; class Leotiomycetes; order Helotiales; family Rutstroemiaceae; genus Lanzia; species Lanzia echinophila. The sequence continues at coordinate 14,078 of JWJA01005341.1, forward strand.
AGATCGAGTGGTGGGATTTGTTGAAGTTGATGCAATTCAAGGACATTCGTGGGCAAATTAAGCGAAGCCCACAAGAGAGATTAGATGTTTCGAGGCGGTACGGTAGTTCACTGTTCCCTTCATGAAGCGGAATGTGCCAAAATGTAATAGAAAATCTTGAAGTAGAACATTCGTAAAGTATCTGGGTCTTTCAAGTTTTCTCTAGCCCTTGCGGGAAAATGGTAGATCGAGAATTCGAATTTGTAATTAAGTGTTCTAGTCCTTATTCTACTATATTCTAGCTATGACACGTCGATGTGTATTAGATGCCTTGGAAGTTAGGCTTCCCATATCTAGCCTTGGTAATTTGGGGCTATACACTTAAATCCCGCAGCTGAAGTTCTACGAGGAATTAGATATGTTTCATGGCCATCATATTGTTTTGAGCTTCTGCGACTAGTTCACCATATTCTGCAAGTCAAAGAGATTCGGACCCCCTTTCTCGTAACTCCTTTATTCTATTCTATGCCAACCATTTCCTGCTAGTCAAAGACCTCGAAGTCTCCTTTCGCCTACAAAGAGTCCAACGACGGTGCTATGCAAGTCTTGCCTGGCCTGGCAACTGTGCCAACTACACCTATGGGTTTTCTTAGCCAGGGACCGACGCCTCACCTCCCCACTCCACGTTTTATTATACTATGAATCTAGAAGGCAAACAGAAAGGGGGAAAGAACTTGAATACGTTCCTTTGTATAAAATATTAGCGGCCAAATTGGAGGGAGGCAAGGAATATGTTCACGAAAAAGATGCGCAAGTCTACTCTTTCGAGCTCCTTTCTTCTATACATACCCATTAATGACTACGCAAAGCCACTGCCCAAATCTCGCTATCCTTTCCCACTTCAACACCAGCTAACTCGCGCAATCTGGGCGTTTTTCAACCTTCTATTGCTCAATCAACCCCTTTCAGTCTTTGACTTGGCATTCGATATCCAGCATGCAAGTATCCTCTACAACTTCAAGACCCAACCTTTCTTTCCTCTCTACCACAATGCCATTGCTAATTGCTGTCCACACTGAAAGTTACCTACCTCTATTATACACTTTCCCAATCCGCGAACCTGCACTTCGTTTCTTGAAGATTCCTGCTTATTCTTTTTACGGTTTTTCGAAAATACATGTTATGTTGTCGTACGGATTGGGTCTGGCTACCGATAAAAGTTACGAGTTATAATTCCTATACCGATTGTCTCGAATAAATACTATTATATACAGAAGGGCTCGGCGTTGGGCGTTGTGTTGTCCAGAGAGCTTGGGTGTCTACATTTAGCGGTTTTATATACAACTTCAAGTTACTTCAACCTGCGCAGTCTATCTCATAACCACCAGCACCGGATTAAAGTACATTTTTCTACAGTTTTGTTGCATGTCTTGAGCTGCCGCCTTCCATTCTGCCACCAATAAAAGCATTCTGCCGCTTAGAATCACCCCGCTTGTCGCTGTGTCACTTCCTGCCTGCTCCCAGTAATATTGAGTAGAAGTTATTGAGCTCTAGCCTTGCTCAGTTAGTTAACGGTCTTCACAATCACCATTCTTGTAGATATATTCTAAGGAGATCTATCGTTTTCAGTGTCACAGTTGCAGTTGTAGAAATGATATTATGTTATTAAAGAAGATGAAATTGTTTTAGTCCGTGAAAGAAAATCAAATAGAAATCCCTAGTGCATCTTCTCTGAATTCATCGTGAGGCTCAAAATATCCGCAAAAGTGTTCCTAAATACATGATATTGCGGCTCGATGGAACAGTATTAGCAGAAGCTCCAACCTCAGAATCGTAGTCAGAGTTGTTCTTTCGAATGCCCTCCCAAATTCCCATTCAACTTCAGCTTCTTTCCATAGCTTCGTATTTCATAAACCCCCAAACAGACAAATTGACAATGCATATATTGACCGATTCTAGTTCCTTCCAAACATTCCACCACCTGTCGAAGTATGCGCGTCACTGTAACTATTCTTTCCCTGCATACCCAAATCCCAGTGTAGAAAACACGAGCTCTGGACAGTTGAGAAGGATATAAGACGTTGTGGTGCGAGAGATGCCGTGAACTTGAGAGGTTAATTGAAATACAAGCCAACGAGCTCATCGCCCTTGTTCTCCCACCACCAAACCTTCCAGCCCTGGTCGCGCCAACGCTGCTCTCTCATATTCCTAATAGCGCTAGCCCAGTCTTCTTGATTGTCGATCTTGTGTGAGATGCTTCCACTGCCTGTATGAACATACCCATTCTTCTTGACCGACTCGCCGTTATCCCAATCAATGATCAGATATCCGAGTTGCATCTCCTTATTTCCTTTCATACCAGCCGATTCGGTGACGCGTTCAACAAAATGTTCATAACTGTCTTCGTTAGGATCCTCAGTAAACGTAATAGTGTCCTTGATGACTTTGTCGGAGCCCTTGAATCGGTGGACGATGGTACGTGTGAGAAGACCGGTGATAAGAGGTGGCTTGGGCATTGCAATTGTAAGACGTGGATTGATGCGGGCACTTTGGTATGCGGATCGACGGCGGGTAGGGGGCTGGAGGACGCGAGGCTGGACGATAACGGGACTGTCGAGTAAATCGGTCATAGACACATCCTCGCTTGGCTGTGTAACCATTTCCTTCGTTTCGAGGTTCTCTTTTGTGAGGTCGACAAAGCTTGGAGGAGCGTCAGGCGTCGTGTATTGTGGTTTCATACCAAAGGACGCTTGCAAATCTTTTTCGGGTGGGCTAGGAACTTGCAAATTTGTTGGCTTGATAGGCGATGGTTGACAGATCTTGGGGCTGGTAGGTTCTGTAAGATCGATGACGGGAGATGCAGCTTCAAGTGGTGATTTTGTTTTAAGAGGTGATGGTGTCTTAGTTGGAGAGATGGAGAGGTCGCGGATTTCTTGAATTGGCAGATTTTGAGACGTACCGGGCATTTTGGATTGCTCCTCGTCGTCTTGGTTTAACTTTGAATGCAAGTCCATCGTGCCAACTTATGTTTCGTGTCGATTTCTGGGTGATGTAAAAGTTTATGAAGGGATGGTGTAAGTGGAGTTGAAAAATTGAGGAGAGGAGGTGTTGTCACCTTTTTATTCCATCAACCTCGCTTAAATATCCTCTTCGATCCTTCCCTCCAGCAACACTGTACGGCAGATTCAGTAAGTACTAATCTAAATGCTAGCAATTGTGGAAGGAACAACTAACTTGAAGGTCTTTCAGAATAAAGAAAGGTGTAAGTTACTAGGTAGGTACTACAGTCATGTCTTGTGAAATTCTATAT
>JWJA01005344.1:0-10450 GCA_000812885.1 Lanzia echinophila
TTTCATAGACTGACAGAGGGCCACAGTGTTACTACCTAGGTACCTAGTACCTTTCACTGTAAATCGCCCTTCTATAGATAAATTTGGTGCATTTCGGATTGTTTGTGGGGGCTATGGCGGCTTACTGTGTCGGCTGAGCTGGCTGAGCTAGCGTGCGAAGTAGGCCAACCCTGAACTTGAATGTTGTTGAGTGTGTGTCAGCCAAATTTGATACAAAGACTGGCTTCCAATAGTAATGCCCAATAAAATCTCCATTTATGTACAATATTTGCTCCATCATGCCTTTTGCACTGTTACAACTCTTTAATTCAGAGCCTTTATTTACTCGAACATTCAAGATTTTTCTACAACTGTACGGCACCAGGCAGGTTTGGTACAAAGAACTATATTTCTCTGTCGCATACATCGCCGAATAAGAGCAAGTCACATTAATTTTTGACATATTCTCAGCTGATATATTAAGTGGAATTTGTTTTCACCGCGGAAGAAGTTGACTAGAAGCAAAGAATTGTCAATGCCAACCAACAGCCAAATTCGCACTTCTCTATAGCGACTTGCTCATCATCTATCTCTTGCCTCATCATGGTCTCGTAGCCTACTATTCTGTTTTTCCCTCCTCCTCGCCTCGGCCTTCTGAGCTCGTTCCATGGCCCTATTTGAGCAACGAATTATCATTAGCTGTTTATGGCAGTGAAATGGAAAGAAGAGAAATGGGAGCTATATCACAAAGACGCCACTTTCTGTATTGAAAATCATGGAATGTAGAACTAAATCACTTTGCTCACCTCTTAGCTTCTCTATATTCTCTCATCCTCTCAGTTCCCAAAGGCCCATGTCTTCTACCATCCGCAGCTTGCCTCAGGAGTGGCAGCTGAATAATAGCCGAGAAGGTGTCGAAAACCTTTTGAACAGGTTTTTTGTGACGTGCGGCGACGGCAGCGAATGGGAACGTTTCTTGGCTGGTTTGTGCTATGTCTATGATCCTAAAAGTACAATTAAGTTCAGTCAGAGAGGGGTGAATGTATGGCCGGAACTTGGAAACCTACAAATTGGGCGAATACTTCGGTATGGCTGTACGCTTCGGTGCGGGTGGGCCGTGCTCGTACGAGGAGGGTGTTGTATTTGGCGCGCGCAAATTAGCACCTTCCGAGATTCTGTTGTCGTTCGTACGTAAAATCTGACTTTGGCTTACATTCGCAGCTGGGCTTACAGCCTTTGGGATTTGTGATGAAATGGAAGGTGCAGGCCATGCCGGAATCCTGTAAAGTGAAGGCTTACGCCTAAGATCCGCGGCAGTCGTTTGAGGACGGGGAGGTGGCGATGGAAATGCACTCGAAGGTATCACTTGGGTAGTAGATTGAGGACATGTGATAGAGAGCGATGAGACCGTGGTTGAACATGGAATAGTTCCTTGTGCCATTGACGCCGTGGCGACAATTGGCGGCGGCATATGGTTGGTGGAAAGAACGGTTCTTTGTTGAGTAGATAGTCGATCTGGCGAAACCAGACCGTAATTTGGCATCGATTTCGGTGATACCATATCTTGCGCTGAGAATCTTCGGTGCGATGGCAACGTCGATGCACATGAAATCGTATGAAGTTGACAATCTTTAGACGAATTCTTGGAATGCCCATACTGATATTTTCGATGCCAATCTGGTCCGGCATCGTCAGATTTAGACGGTTTAAGCTGAGATGCTATATGAGGTTGGGCTGAAGCGGGTGGAGGATTCACGCGCGAATCCCAAGAGAATGTTTGCCAGCCAGGAATTATTGGGCGGTGGGGTGGTAAAGGTGGAGGTACTCCGTTCACAGTTGTTGGTATGTTAGGGTCTTCCAAAAGGTCCATAAATCCGAAACTGCCAGAGCTAGAATCGTGCAAGTTGTCTTTGGATTGATATCTTGAGACTGACTTTGGCCCATAGGGTGACATATATGGTGTGTTATAGTATAAATCTTCTTCACGCTTACGTTTATTGCCTGGCGCATGATCTGCAGGAGATGTTTCAAAAGGGAAAGTCAACGATTCAGATTGGGCCTGGGATGATGAAGGAGGTGGCATACTCCTACTATGACTAGATAACAAGTGGTTGAATGGAGGTGGTTGAGGTACATGCGACAAGATAGGGTTCGGTGGCTTCAACTGATCGATGCTCGGCAAATATGGTCCGAAAGATGTGGATGGTTGTAGTGCGGGAAGACCTGGTCCCATTGGCAGGTTCATCTCTTTTTCTATCACCTTCTCTTCTCCTTCTTTTGCTCTTGCTTCAGATCGTACCAATGCGCTTGTATCGGGTGAAGATCTATGAACCTGTTCCTTTGCTTGAGGAAGCGATGGGGAGGGGCCTGACACGCTGGATACAGTGGGTGGGTTCTTGTTGGCCTCTGAGACAGCGTCTAAAGCATTTAACCTGCGGTCTGCTTAGCTTACGAGATAGTATTTCAGGCGAAATTATACCTTCTACGTTTCTTCTTCTTCTTCTTACGTCGAGGGACACAAAACACAAATTGAACTTCGTCCTCCAACCCTTCAGAAGGTGTACTTGCTTTTGAGGTCAATTCAGGGACTGGCTGTGATGTAGTTGCATCTGGTATAGCTTGTGATGGATGTGGTGTTGAGAACTGGCCTTTTTGAGTTGGGGTAGCTTCTCCAGATGCTGAATTTGAAGGCCCTCCTGATTGAGTAATGCTCTGTGTACCAGTTGAGTCGTCTTGAGCCATCATGAAAATGAATTGAAAAGCAAGAAGTAGTAATGTGTAGAAGGCAAAGGAGATGGCAAGAATATAAAATTTACACATAGGAATATGTAAATACAAAGACTCTCCAAAAAGTATGTTCATCTTTATACATATATCTTATTACTGTCCTTTCTTGTACTGTTGTCTAAAATCAAGAGCATAAAAAAACATATCCACAAAAACAATATGAAGTCAAAGGACTATGTCTAGAAAGACTTCACTTCCAGACATAGAAACACCTGGACACTTCATAATGCTTCAACCAAAATACATACAGTTAGCTAGCTGGAATTGTAGTTGTATGTATCAAGATTCTTTGACCAACAGATTTTAATGAACAGAATTATGAAGCCATCAGGGATACAATAAAGATATACCATGATACAGTCCTCAAAAGCTTAAGTGTAATATTTGGAAGTGTATGGTAGATATTATTGAGCATATAAATAAATCACTTGTGAGTGTCTTCAATTTATTTTGTAGGAGAGGGGCCAAGGTGGGGTGAGTACTGTAATAATAAGCTTATTACAGTACTAACAATCCTTCCGAAGTTTATCCGCCAGTAACTGATAAACCTCCAAATAAGAATATATCAACTCCAGACACAAACAAACTGTTAGACAGATCCATCATAATTAAATTGATCACAGAAAAGCCAGACCAAATTTGTCAAATTCATTGTCTCTTTGGAGATCTTTCAACATGGCAGTTGACATCCAGAACCCTCTCCTTTCAACACAGAAATCTTCTGATTCTGGCCTCCAGGTAGCTCTGCATCCCCTTGTTCTTCTCACAATATCAGATTATATTACACGGCACACATTGCGACAACAAAAAGGTCCTGTAGTTGGAGCTTTACTTGGGCAGCAGAATGGGCGAGAGATTACCATCGAGCATGCTTTTGAGTGTTTACTCCAAGAGGCTGAGGATGAAGTGATATTATCTCCAGCATGGTTTGAATCGAGACTACAGCAGAGTATGTGCAACCTTATTATCTATCTTTCCTATGGTACCAAATGACTGATTGATCAATAGTGAAGGATGTGCATAAAAGTCCAGCGCTGGATCTAGTTGGCTGGTACACTATTATACCCACCTCCGGACCACAGCCTGCGCATCTTCCAATCCACCGACAAATCCTACATCAATACAATGAATCTGCTATTCTCCTTGGTTTCCACCCTGAAGAAGTACTCGCCGGAGCTGTTGGTGGAAAGTTACCTCTTACAATCTACGAGAGCAATTACGAAGCCGAAAGCGCAACGGCAGAAACGGGCGAAGATAAGGAGATGGTGGATGAGGAACCACAGCTCAAGTTAAAATTCAAGAAATTACCATACACTGTCGAAACCGGCGAGGCAGAGATGATCAGTGTCGATTTCGTGGCACGCGGAGGAGGGAATGCTACAGCTGTGAAGAGCGCTGGCAAGAAGGCTCCTGCGACGGATGATAAAGGAAAAGGCAAAGGCAAAGCTGCGAACAAAAGTGAGGAGTCAGACACCTCAAAAGTCGACAATCAGCACATCCTATCCCGCGAAGACGAAGAACAACTTGCTGCCTTGGTTGCGAAAGCAAATGCGATTAAGATGCTACATTCACGGATCAATTTAATTGCCGCCTACCTCCAGAATCTTCCACCCTCATACATCTCCGATGGCGTCACATCCGAAACCGATGCTGAATCACAGAAATTTGCACCAGTCAACCAGTCAATCCTCCGCTCAATTCAAGCGCTTCTTGGCCGGCTCAGTGTTCTGGTCCCAGCCGATAGTTTAGACTTTGAGCATGAACTCATGTCCGAGAAGAATGATGTCAGTCTTATTTCCCTGCTTAGCGAGCTTACCAAGTCCGTACAAGAAATTAGAGAGACAGGAAAGAAGTTCTCCATAGTAGAATATGGAAAGTCGACAAAGATGAAGGGTGGTATGGGGTTCCATGATAGTAGCCATCCTATGAATCAAGTTATGAATGCTGGAGACCTTATGGGATAGAGGACTGCCGAAATGAATCTGCGGGTAATGAATGAGCGACATATATTAAGTTGGGCGTATGGAGAAGTAGGCGTGTCTTCGTGTGCGGGTTTAGACAATATACAGGAGGTAAAATTGGGGGTATGGGTAAGCGCGCACACAAATAATGTGATATGGAAATCCTCTGGGATTATGAGAATATGAATGAATGAGAGGTAAAATGAAAAATCATCATCCAATACACATCAAAGTTTTATGCATTCCTTTAATGGGAGCGGTGACAATCAAACTTCGCCACTTTAAAGTACAGCTCAAGATGAGTGATGAAAGGTATCAAGGCATATAGATTTTCTCCACAATATTGCTAATTTAACTCGATCTAGGCAAAACCTCAAATCACCGCACAGAAGGCACATCCTCCAAACTCTTGATGTCCGCAAAAGAAAACCACCCCGCACTTCGTTTATGACAACAAATACTTGCTTTGGTGGACGGATGTAACTCCAGGGCTCACCACAACCGACCGACCGTCCACCTTACCAGACTATACCGATGTTCCTCTAAACCTCAATCACAACCTTTAGGACAAACTTTCCCTCATCATCAATCGTCCGCGATGCTAGCTCGAAAGCTTCCTTCGCCCTGCCTAGCCCTTTAAATCGATGCGTAACCATTGCATCCAAACTTGGTAGGCCGCCCTTACCTTTTCCACTCGCACTCAGCATTCTAACTCCCGTCGCATACGTATTCGCATATCTGAACACACCCAAGATATCTACTTCGCGCAAGTGTGCTGCACTAATAGGTAAGGTTTGAATAGGTGTACCCATTCCAACCATGATGCATTTGCCACCGGGCTTTGTAGCATAAATGGCGGTTTGCATACATGTTTCCTTGCCTGTACATTCAAAAGTAATGTCAGTACCTTCATGGGCATCTTCTGAAAGCGGGTCGTCGAGTGATGCAACAGCGAGCGCATCAATTGCGACGGTTTTCGCCGACGCAAGTAGGTCAGTTACGGTCGTGTACGCAGAGATGGGAGTTGTGGTTCCAGATCCGGCGCTCGATTCTGGAGTCGATACGCCGGATGTGGAGCTGGAAGGGGTTGTTGGTGGTGGGACTATATAGCCGTGGGTTGCAAACCCGTTATCAAGAGCGTATTTTACGCGACCATGGTCAACGTCGATTATAGTTACAATTGGACATCCCGATTGACGGGCCATTGCTGCTACGAGTAGCCCTACTGCGCCAGCCTGTAATCTTATGTGAGCCATTGTACGAGTGGAATCATAGTAGCAAACTTACCCCGATCACGAGGGCTGTGGAGCCGGGAGTAGGGGCGGCGCGATTCAAGGAGTGTATGGCGACAGAAAGTGGTTCCAAAAGTGCTGCAGCATCAAATGAAATATGATCTGGAAGCCTATCATTGGCTGTTAGTGAACGATAATCAATGGCTACAAATGACCTGGGGAAGCATACTTATGACACCAAATGGCTGGATGATTGATCCTCTCCTGGAGTGTCCCCTGGAAATGCGGCACACTCTTTGCACTACTTCTAAATCTCAGCTTCTTCCAAATCCGTTTTAGAAGGATATTCAAGTCGAGACGCATTGGTGTACAGCTATAAAGTGAAGATTCAAACACACACTTTCCAAAAAGATGAAGCTGTACGTGTAGAGCAGAAGCTGCCTAGATTTATTCNAAAGAAACTTTATGCTCCGATTGACAAAAAGAATCTCATCAAGTTAGTCGACCCAAGATTAGAGGTGCGAGTCATTGATCTTGACAAGAGTAAGACCCCATCTCGAGGCCCGCCATTGATTGCGATTTTGCAATTCTAATACTGACTTTGAATCCTATTGCAGAGACCAATGCTCGTCTGATATACACCTACCCGCCGGCTTCCAAATCAGGAAACTATTGTACTAAGGAAGCCAATCTTTGGACTTTGGGTTGCTTGGTATGTCATCAAGGCCTTTCAAATCTCTTAATAAACCTCTAACACCAATTGGGCAACTAGATTTATGAAATCGTAACCGGTGCAAGGCCCTTATTTTCATCGGAGAATGGTAGTGTCGCTCGGGAGTTCTACGGTATTGCTTCCCATTGTTTGATTGGATTGCTTGAACTAATCTTCGCCAGATTGGCCAACTGAACAGAAACGGAAATGGCTTCTTGAAAGATTTACGCCTAGAACAATAGGTATTTCGGTAATAGCGGAGGTGGGGGACTATGGAAAGAGACGTGTCATAGACCTTCTAGTAGGTATATTTACTGGATTGAAGGATGAATCAAGTAGCATCTACCGTGATTTGGAAGAAATAAAGAAGGTAGTTGAATCGGCTTGCTCGGCAAGTCAAGCTGCGAAGGCCCCCAATCGCAATTTGATTCACACATCGTCAGCCCAACACCCACCGAATGCCGAAAGGGATACGAGCCAAGGACGAAGTTCCAGAAAAGATTCAGTTGCATCAACCCGGGAGCGGACCAGACGCACGTCAAGTACGAGTAAAAAGTCAACTCAAAAACTGGCAGAATCTCGAGGGCGGGCCTCTAAACGCGATTCAAATGGTTCAAATCATTCTGAGACGGAAAATAACGTAAGCCAGAACCGTATTCACAACCGGCCTTCGGATACATCGACAACTCAGAATCCACCACAACCCCAGATACGACCCACTTCCAATCGTGATCCGGGTCCGCTTCGTTTAATTGAGAGGAAGTTAGGACGACCCAAAGGACACCGGATACAAACAATTTAAGAAGTAGGCAGTCCAACACAGATTCAAGTTCAGTCGCAAATAACTAGTAAGAGCAACCCACATCTGGCCCTCCCGGATGACGAGCTTCATCTGGAAACACCAAGTGTACACTTGCAGAAGCTTTACAGTGAAAAAGAGATATGCGCAGACGCATTACAGGTTATTATTTCTTCATGAATAGCTGATCAACAACCAGTATGCAGATTCGTGGTATCATTGGCTTGACTCTCAACAGCTCTTTGGAATATCAAACAATTTAGACGGATAGCTTGTGGTAGTCTCGATACTATAGTTGGAAATATTAGCAAATTGAATATCTTATCTCTCGCTTTCATGACTAACTTGAATGAGACTCAGGTCCAGAACAAAAGCATAATCCTCACTCGAGATGGTCCTGTTCATGACCTTCGACATTGACATTGATTGCTTTTGTCTCTCTTGACAGGCGTCTTATGATCTGCGAAGGAACACAGTACAAACATCACTCCAAGAAGCTCTGTCGACATGTCCCCCCTGTATTTAGGGGCAGCTTCCACTTCGTTCAGAAGAGCAGCCTCTGCCTTCCAAAGTAGGTATTTGGAGTTAGAGCAACCAATCGTCATTCATACATGTCGAAAGTTCTCCGGCACACAAGCAAATAATTTGTTCGGGACGATATCGTGCCGCAAGAACATAAGCAATAAGACACCTAGTCACATGTCGGCCTGCCAAGCTATTATCATAGAACGTGATTTGTACGATGAATAGCTTAGTCGAGGTGAGTAATACGGTGACTACCTGACCGGTTACGAAACTCCGACACGAATTGGCGGCATGGGATGTGCGGGTTCGTGGATCGGTCGCGGCTCAGATGGCAGAAATGGCGTGCGAGGGTTTGCGCCTTTATCCGCGCATATTGCGGCAAATCTAAATATGCGACTCAGTGCAGAGTCTCTCTAGTGAGCACTATTGCTTTTCGGGGAGAAGTGAGCAATGTGATAGAAAGGGAATGAAGAATGTAGAAATATATGAGATACGTGATTGATGGAGAAAGATGGAACATAACAATAGTCATTCGTTTTCAGATGAACAGCTCGATGACGAGATGCATAGGAAGGGCCAATTGCCAGGGATTGGATGTTCTAGAGTACTGTGAAAATGAAGGCACTGGAATATCCAATTTTCGGCATAGTTTTCATTTCAAAATGATACGATGCAAAACCCAACATTAGAAATAGGGGATGTACCATTCCGTCCTCCCACCTCAACATATCTCCCGTATATCTCCAGTACAATATGCAATCGACCCTATCCCTCAGACCCCTCACCTGAAGTTCAACTCGCTACATTTGCAAGCGCCGTCGTAAAGTATCCTATGACTGGGGATCTTCCCATGCTTGATAGGTATCTGCAACCCCGCAACAGGCTCTTCAAGTGTGTTTGTTACATGCCCTAGCTTACTTCGATCCGCCGTATCCGCCGCAATTATGATTCCATTTGCGCCACTCGCAAAAACCGCTTCTTGATTCGAACCTAGGGTGGTGACTTGCATTTTTCCAGAGAGGAATACCACAAACCTGAGCAAATTGCATCAGCAGAAAGCTACAATGCAGGTGATGGGAAGAATTTGGAGATGGGAATATGAGACGCACTGCACGGTCGGGGCTACATGAGGACTTCCGGGGTAGTTCGCCGGAAGGTAGATGTAGCTGGCGTTGGAAAGCTGGCCCAATTGTAGTAAACCTGTCCCACTAAGACCGGGTTCTGCAGACGTGATAATTGGATCGGTCAGTTGCCAGCATTGGATTACGGATACATCATTTATGGCGGAGATAGCGCTAATGTTGAAGTACATTGAGCTGGCAGAAGTAATGGTGAGACTGGCAACGACTGCGATGATGTCAAAAGTGATGTGATGCATTTTATGTGTAATGTGAAACCCAATGGAAGCAAACATATGCAAGTCAGATTATTTGAATGCTATATGGCTAAAAAGTAACCTTAGTCTCTTTCCTACGGTGAGAAGTAATGGAGGAAAGATCTGAGGTATTTATAAGTGTTCTTGTTAATACTAAGCACTACTTAGTATTCACAAAGCTTGACGTATGAAGTGAGAGCATAGGTACTACTTCGTACTACTGTTCTCGAATTCCCCTCATTCTATCGTGTTCCTAGCACTTACCTATTCAGGAAGGGTCGCTAGTGCCTGCATGGTCGTAGTAGTGAGGGAATCACAAAATCAATCACAGGATAGGAGAGGTTAAGAAAATTTCAGATTTTATTAGTAAGAGGAAGGTCTGGGGAACTGAGAGCACTGATATTAGCTATGATTCCGTGTTAGGGGGTTGATCAGGACATTAGCTGTTGTGTGACCAAATATCTAAAAGCGTTGCGAATACCACTTCCATAAGCTCGATGTCAAATTGTGAAGTGAACTGGGTCAGAGATCAATAGTAGGATGCTCTAGACATCTTTTGAAAGGTTTCGTTATGAAAGTCGTATGTGTATGATACCACCCATCAATATATCGGGTTCTTAAAAGTCCAATATGTCATAAACTGAAAGAACAAACATCAGTGGTAGCAATAAAGATTCCTCCTAAGTTTTTAAAAATGAACCCAATTCAACTTCAGATTTCAAATATATGACAATTAGGCATTGAAAAAGGATTAATTAAAATCCTATAAAAGTTCATAATACATTAAATCTTGTATAAACTTTCGCAAATCTCGCTCGAATGGCCATCTCGTTGACTAGCTCTGGTAAACACCTTCCTATCATCTTCGAACCCAATCAGTCTCTATAAGTAGGATTTTTAATGATAATTTCCTGGGCAGAATGTCTTTAACATAAATAATTGATATAAAAAAAGGTACAATTGTCTAAGCCGAATTCGACAATTTCATGTGTCTGTAACGTGCTCGTTCTGTTGTGAAGGTTCAATATTCCTATGAGATCATTACTTTGAATATCTGCTTTCATAGACTGACAGAGGGCC